>JBBPBX010009303.1:2025-23689 GCA_038048925.1 Garcialebias charrua
ATATATATATATATATATATATGTGTGTGTGTGTGTGTGTGTGTGTGTGTGTGTGTGTGTGTGTTATTAGAGGTTATAAGAAAAAACACTGTTCGTTGAAGTTTTGATTACAAAGTTACAAAATTCGAGTCTACAGACGAATAAATTAGGAATAAAAAATGTTCAAATTGTTTGTTGTTTGGAATTTTATACAGGAGGAACCTGAGGCTCCAACTTTTTGTTATTATTTATTCTGACTACATTATTATTTTGTTATTACTATATTATTATTAGTTCTCTGTTATGAACAGGTGACAGTTGACCTAGTGACAAGCTGTGTGACTACTGGCAACAATTGTTGCCAGTCATAAAAATGCCATTTTCTTCAAATCAAAATAAAGAATGATGAAAATAAACACATAACATGATTCAGAAGGACCCAACTGATAAAATGATATGCCTTTCAACTCTGAAAAAAATTTGGGCTTAAATGGGTTAATTACTGCTGCGGCTTTGTGCGCTCGCCCTATCTTAAGACGGATGCGCGTAATTCAGTCATGTTGTTTTGTGCCCCGGTGCAATGACAATGTCAATAAAGATATATTCTATTCTATTCTATTCTATTCTATATATATATATATATGTATGTATATATATATAGGTAGTCCCCGACTTACGAGCGAGTTCCGTCCCTAGGGGGCGCTAGTATGTCAAAAATTCGTAAGTAGGATCACATAGTAAAAAAATAATATATATATATATTTTTAAATGAATACATGTACAGTACTGTACAGTCACCAAGCACTTAGCCTATCCTAACAGTTTTTAAAGATGAAGGAGTGAGTTTAATTGTCTCCCTTTCACATAAAGGGAGCTAGCTCCCTTTATGGGAATGGAGCCTGCATGGAGGAGGGAGACAATTCCACTCACTCCTTCATCTTTAAAAACTGTGTTAGGATAGGCTAAGTGCTTGGTGACTGTACAGTACTGTACATGTATCTATTTATTAAAAATATACTGTACTCAGTATACAGTATATATATATTTTTTTTTTATAAATAGATAAATGTACAGTACAGTACTGTACAGTCACCAAGCACTTAGCCTATCCTAACACAGTTAAGGAGTCAGTTGAATTGTCTCCCTCCTCCCTAGCAGGCTCCATTCACATAAAGGGAGCTAGCTCCCTTTATGGGAAAGGGAGACAACTCAACTCACTCCTTCATCTTTAAAAACTGGAGTTATTATGTTTTAATACTGATGATTTTGGCATACAGCTCATGAAAACCCCAAAATCCTATCTCAAAAATTAGCATATCATGAAACGGTTCTCTAAACGAGCTATTAACCTAATCATCTGAACCAACCAATTAACTCTTAACACCTGCAAAAGATTCCTGAGGCTTTTAAACCAGAAGGCCATCATTGACACCCTCAAGCAAGAGGGTAAGGCGCAGAAAAAAAAATCTGAACAAATAGGCTGTTCCCAGACTGCTGTATCAAGGCACCTCAGTGGGAAGTCTGTGGGAAGAGAAAAGTATGGCAGAAAACGCTGCACAACGAGAAGAGGTGACCGGACCCTGAGGGAGACTGTGGAGATGGGCCAATTCCAGACCTTGGGGGACCTGCAGAAGCAGTGGACTGAGTCTGGAGTAGAAACATCCAGAGCCACTGTGCACAGGCATGTGCAGGAAATGGACTACAGGTGCCGCATTCCCCAGGTCAAGCCACTTTTGAACCAGAAACAGCGGCAGAAGTGCCTGACCTGGGCTACAGAGAAGCAGCATTGGACTTTTGTTCAGTGGTCCAAAGTACTTTTTTTGGATGAAAGCAAATTTTGCATGTCATTCAGAAATCAAGGTGCCAGAGTCTGGAGTAAGACTGGTGAGAAAGAAATGCCAAAATGCCAGAAGTCCAGTGTTAAGTACCCACAGTCAGTAATGGTCTGGGGTACCATGTCAGCTGCTGGTTTTGGTCCACTGTGTTTTATCAAGGGCAGGGTCAATGCAGCTATCTATCAGGAGATTTTGGAGCACTTCATGCTTCCATCTGCTGAAAAGCTTTATGGAAATGAAGATTTCATTTTTCAGCACGAGCATGGCACCTGCTCACAGTGCCAAAACCACTGGTAAATGGTTTACTGACCATGATATTACTATGCTCAATTTGCCTGCCAACTCTCCTGACCTGAACCCCATAGAGAATCTGTGGGATATTGTGAAGAGAAAGTTGAGAGACACAAGACCCAACACTCTGGATGAGCTTAAGGCCGCTATCGAAGCATCCTGGGCCTCCATAACATCTCAGCAGTGCCACAGGCTCATTGCCTCCATGCCATGCCGCACTGAAGCAGTCATTTTGGCAAAAGGATTCCCGACCAAGTATTGAGTGCTTAACTTAACATAATTATTTGAAGGTTGACTTTTTTGTATTAAAAACACTTTTCTTTTATTGGTCGGATGAAAGATGCTAATTTTTTGAGACTGGAATTTTGGATTTTCATGAGCTGTATACCAAAATCATCAGTATTAAAACAATAATTTTGAGAAGGACCTGTATATGTATATGTATACACATACTCCTCCCTGGGCTGCCACCTTAACGTGGTGGAGGGTTTTGAGTGTCCCAATGATCCAATGGGCAGCACGGTGGCACAACTGGTAGAGCTGCTGCCTCTCAGCGAGAAGGTTGCCGGTTCAAATCCCGGTCCGGGGCCTTTCTGGGTGGAGTTTGCATGTTCTCCCCGTGCATGCGTGGGTTTCCTCCGGGTACTCCGGTTTCCTCCCACAGACCAAAAAACATGCTTGTTAGGCTGATTGGTGACTCTAAATTGACCCTAGGTGTGAGTGTGAGAGTGGATGGTTGTTTGGTGTGAGTGAGACAGGTCCCTCTTGTAAATGAGTCCCCGTGACTCAACGAGGCTAGCCTGTATAAATAAAGGTTGAATGAAAAGAATCCTAGGAGCTATGCTGTCAGGTGCTTCATGCCCCCTAGTAGGGTCACGCAAGGCAGACAGGTCCTAGGTGAGGGACCAGACAAAGTGTAGCCCAAAGACCCCTTATAATGAGTACAACAAATGGATTAAATGTTCCCTCGCCCAGACGTGGGTCACCGGGGCCCCGCTCTGGAACCAGGCCCCGAGGTGTGGCATGCTGGCAAGCGCCTGGTGGCCAGGCTTTTACCCGTGGGGCCTGGCCGGGCACAGCCCAAAGAGGAGACGTGGGTCCCCCTTCCCATGGGCTCACTACCTGTGGGAGGGGCCAGCGGGGTTGGGTGCAATATGGGATGGGTGGTGGCCGAGGGTAGGGATCCTGGCGGTCTGATCCTTGGCTACAGAATCTTGCTATTGGGACGTGGAATGTCACCTCTCTGGTGGGGAAGGAGCCTGAGCTGGTGTGTGAGGTTGAGAGGTTCCGGCTAGAAATAGGCGGACTCACCTCAGCGCATGGCTCTGGCTCTGGAACTAATTTCCTTTAGAGGGGTTGGAACTCATCCACTTTGGAGTTGCCCCTGGTGAGAGGCGCAGAGCAGGAGTGGGCATACCTGTTGCCCCCCAGCTTGGTGCCTGTACGTTGGAGTTCACCCCGGTGAATGAGAGGGTAGCCTCCCTCCGACTATGTGTGGGGGGATGGGCTCTGACTGTTGTTTGTGCCTATGCACCAAACGGCAGCTCAGATTACCCACCCTGTTTGGAGTTCTTGAAGGGGTATTGGAGAGTGCGCCTTCTGGGAACTCCCTTGTTCTACTGGGGGACTTCAACGCTCATGTGGGTAATGACAATGAGACCTGGAGGGGTGTGGTTGGGGGGAATGGCCCCACCGATCTGAACCCGAGTGGTGTTCTGTTATTGGACTTCTGTGCTCGTCATGGATTGTCCATAACGAACACTATGTTCAAGAATAAGGGTGTCCATGTGCTCTTGGCACCAGGACACCCTAGGTCGCAGTTCGATGATCAACTTTGTTGTCGTCTCATCTGATCTGCGGCCGCATGTCTTGGACACTCAAGTGAAGAGAGGGACGGAGCTGTCAATTGACCACTACCTGGTGGTGAGTTGGCTCCGATGGTAGGGGAGGATGCCGGTCAGACCCAAACATATTGTGAGGGTCTGTTGGGAACATCTGGCAGAGTCTCTCATAAGACGGAGCTTTAACTCCCACCTCCGCGAGAGCTTTCAACACTTTCTGAGGGAGGCAGGGAACATTGAGTCTGAGTGGGCCATGTTCCGCGCCTCTATTGTCGAGGCGGCTTATCAGAGCTGTGGCCGCAAGGTTGTTGGTGCCTGTTGTGGCAGCAACCGTCAAACCCGGTGGTGGACACCGGTGGTGTGGGATGCTGTCAGGCTGAAGAAAGTCAAAGTCAAAGTCAACTTTATTGTCAGAACTGCAATATGTACAGGACATACACAGGATTGAAATTGCGTTTCTCTCAGTCCCTCGGTGCAACAGACCGGGAAGAAGGAGTCCTATTGGGCCTTTTTGGCCTGTGGGTCCCCGGAAGCAGCTGATGGGTACCGGCAGTCCAAACAGCATGTAACTCAGGTGGTTGCTGAGGCAAAAACACGGGCGTGGGAGGAGTTCGGAGAGGCCATTGGGAATGACTTCCGTATGACTTCGAGGCGATTCTGGTCCACCATCCAGCGTCTCTGGGAGGGACAGCTGTACACCACCAACACCATTTATTGTGGAGATGGCGTGCTACTGACCTCAACTCGGGATGTTGTGAGTCGGTGGGCAGAGTACTTCGAAGACCTCCTCAATCCCACTGGCACGTCTTCCACTAAGGAAGTGGAGCCTGGAGACTTTGGGTTGGGCTCTCCAATCTCTGGTGCTGAGGTCACCGTGGTGGTTACAAAGCTCCTCGGTGGCAGGGCCCCAGGGGTGGATGAGATTCGCCCCGAGTTCCTCAGGGCTTTGGATGTTGTGGGGTTGTGTTGGCTTACGCGACACTGCAATATTAAATGGACATCAGGTGCAGTTCCCTTGGATTGGCAGACTGGGGTGGTGGTTCCCCTATTCAAAAAGGGGGACCGTAGAGTGTGTTCCAACTATAGGGGGATCACACTCTTAAGTCTCCCTGGTAAGGTCTATTCAGTGGTTCTGAAGAGAAGGGTCCATCAGATAATCGAACCTTGGATTCAGGAGGAGCAGTGTGGTTTTCGTCCTGGTCGTGGAACACTGGACCAGCTCTACACCCTCAGCAGGGTCCTGGAGGGTACGTGGGAGTTTGTCCAACCAGTTTACATGTGCTTTGTGGACTTGGAGTAGGTATTCAACCGCGTCCCTTGGGGTGCCCTGTGGGGTGCCCTGTGTGAGGTACTCCGGGAGTATGGGGTAGCAGGCCCTTTGATACGGGCTGTTAGGTCCCTGTACGACCAGTGTCAGAGCTTGGTCCGCATTGCCGGCAGTAAGTCAGGCTCGTTTACAGTGAGAGTTGGACTCCACCAAGGTCCACTTTGTCACGATTCTGTTCATAACTTTTATGGACAGAATTTCTAGGCGCAACCAAGGTGTTGAGGGGATCTGTTTTTGTGGCCTTAGAATCACTTCTCTGTTTTTTGCAGATGATGTGGTGCTATTGGCTTCATCAGGTCGTGATCTACAGCTTTTGCTGGAGCGGTTTGTATTCGAGTGTGATGCAGCCAGGATGAGGATCAGCTCCTCCATATCCGAGGCCATGGTCTTGAGCCAGAAAAGGGTAGAGTGCCTTCTCTGGGTCGGGAAGGAGGTCCTGCCCTAAGTGGAGGAGTTTAAGTATCTTGGGTCTTGTTCACGAATGAGGGAAAACTGGAGCGTGAGATCGATAGGCAGATAGGTGCAGCGTCAACAGTGACATGTGTGTGTGTGTTAGCTAAGGCTGATTAGTTGTGGCAACCATCTTGAATTGGGTTGACACCAACAATCCATCAGCTGTACCTGTACACCTAGCAATTATCTCCTGAAAGCTTCATTAATATGTGTCCAGTGGTTTATGAGACATGAGACTTGATAGTCAAACTCACCTGGGGTTGACCTCTGACAGTGGGACGTTTAAACGAGCTGCAATGTCCTCAACGGTCTCGTTGCCCTCAGAGATGATGCCGACACCTTTAGCGATGGCCTTGGCTGTGATTGGATGGTCACCTGTGACCATGATAACCTGAGAGGAAGAGGAAAAAAATCACCTCAGCTTAGTGTTCTCAGGTTCGCAAAGTCTTGCCTTTAAAATATATATATATATATTGACTTTTTTAGAAACGCAGAAACACCTTGATTCCAGCGCTCCTGCATTTGCCCACAGCATCTGGCACGGCAGCACGAGGAGGGTCGATCATGGCCATGAGGCCGATGAAGCACAGCTTCTCAGTGGGGAAGTTCACCTCGTCGGTGTCAAAAGCATATCCCAATGGGAACTGGTCATCAGGCAGGTGGAAATGGCAGAAACCTGATTGAGAAAAGAAGGACAACGTTTACCAAATCAACCCAAATTTATTTTTTCAGAATTTCCTGTTTTCAATAATCCAGGTAGACAAAGCCAACAGACGTAAAAACAAGCAGGCGTAAACATGAAACATCAGATTAAAATTTGTAAAACAGTATATATAAGCAAGGCCTTCCCTGAAAAAGACGTTGTCCGGATAGGAGAATGTAAATTTTTTTTTGACTTGATGCTTTCCAAATGTGTAATCTGCCCATGTCAGAGGCACTAATGCATCCCATACCACCAGAGAAGCAGGCTTTTGAAATGAGTGCTGATAACAGGCGGAATGGTTTCTTTCCTTTTTATTCTGCGGATGTAGTTTCATGTCTGCTTTGTACGACCACAGAACAGTTGTCCACTTTGACTCAGTCCATTTGAAACAGATTTTCACAGGCTGCTAAACCTCCGCCCATCTTTACTTCTTTGAAACTCAGCCTCTCCAAAATGCTCTGTTTATACACAGTTCACCTACTCACTTGTTGCTGTTTATTTTCTGTACTGCTAACTTCTATAGCCCCAACGTTATTGAGTAAACTTCAATGTTACTTTATTATTTCCGGTATTTCAAGTATTTGATATGTAACGATGTCCCACTGTGAATAAAACATGGATTTATGAGATTTGCAAATCATTATACATTGTTTAAATTTTAAATATTACACAATGTCCCAACTTTTTCATAAATTATGTTGTAAAACTAACAGCTAAAATCTAAAGGGTCTAGCACAGAGAAACAAGTGTGTTTGTCCAACACAGGCAAATAATAAAGGCATAAACTAAAGTTTAAGTATAAGCTTTACCAAATAGGTACGTTTTTATCTGAGCTTTAAACAAAGACACCTGAGGAAAGGGGCATGCAAACTAAAGGCTCTACCATATGGTTTCATTTTAGAGGTTCCTGGAACAACAAGTAAACCTTCTGAGAGCAGGAAGTTCTTTTGAGACATTAAGGAGCTCTTGAAAATAATGGTACCAAGATGTTCATGTGATAATGTGACAAAATGGACCTTTAAATGAGTTCTGAACATTAGTGGCAGCCAGTATTGTGATGCTTAACAGGAGACATGTGTTCCCTTTGAGCAACACTTAGTTCTATATGACATACCCAACACTCGCTCTCCAAGTCCTCCCAGCTCCATGTAGGCGTTCTGGAAAGAATCTTTCATTTCTTCGTCCAGAGGCTGCTCTTTGCCCGCCACCATGATAGTGGAGCAACGGTCCAAAATCCTTTCCGGGGCTCCTTTCATCACCAGTATGTGTTTGGATTCTCCAGGAGTTGTGTTCTTATGGATGGAGAGCTGTCAACACAAGGAAAAGCACAATTGGTCTTATTATTATTATTTGAAGCAAATATAAAAATACAACCAAAACTAAGCTGCAGTTAATCTGCCTGAGCAAATGTGAAAATGGATATAAATCAGTCCTTAGTTTGTACAGAAATTGGTGTAAACTCTGGTCTGCTGGTAGTTAAAGTTATTCTCAACTTATACTCTGAGTACTAACTGATTGCCCATACTGTCCAAACATAACCTTGAGACAGTAATACATGCTTTAATAATAACATCCAGGCTCAATTACAGCAATGCACATCTTTTTGAATCAGTCAGACTTCTATTGCATATTTACAACTGGTTCAAAATGCTGTAGCACGATTTTTAACAGGTACAGGCAAAATGGAGCACGTTAATCCAGTTCTGGCCTTCCTTCATTGGCTCCCAGTTCACTTTCAAATTCATTTAAAAATACTTCTGTAAGTTTTAAAATCTCTGAGCAGTTCTTCCCCCTCTGATCTCGCTGATCCGCTGCAGCCATATCTCCCACAGCGCGTGCCACAGCGCTTTCTGAGTTCAGCAGACCAGATGCTTTTATTGGTTCCTGGAACTCGTTTCAAGCTCAGAGTTGACAGAACCTTCTCTGTTGCTGGTCCAAAACTGTGGAATGACTTAAAGCCCCGGCAGAGCTCTGCGTAAGGCCGTACGCCGCACTACGCCATACGTACGCAGAGGCACAAGCGTAGCCCCGCAGGGCACAAATGCGCAAAGCTCAAATTTTACGACCGCGTACGCGAGGCGCGTTGTCTCACAATAAACTGCCTGGCGCCGGACTGTTTGTATGTGACACAAATGTATTAAATTCCCTTTCTTCATCCCTGATCTGGACTTTTCTTTTGTTTTTTTGCCAAAACTCAAGTGATCACTTTCTCCTCCGCTGAGTCCATGACTGAAATGAATGAATTTGTCACGAGCGAATTAAACTCGGGTCCTACGTGGCTGCGCAAGGTTCTAAATATTTCCTGGTGGGCTGTGGGCTGCAGGACCAGCGCTCCCTGTTTTTATTTTTTAGAACTTTTTATTAACATATCCGCAGCGGCTGCAGCCAGAGCCAGCTCGTGCCTTTTTTTTCCCCCACCCGACCTGTCAATCAATTCAGTAGGCGTGTCAGCAAATGACCAATCAGCGACCTCAGTTTGTCCCGTAGGTAAACGCTCTGCGCGCAGCTGCTCAAATTACAACAAGAATTTGGAGCGAAAAAGCGAGCATTTAACGCAAGAACAAACGCAGAGCTGTGCCTGTGAACGTGTGCGCACAGAACACGCGCGTACAGCGTCGTACAAGCCGTACGCAGAGCTCTGCCGGGGCCTTTACTCTGACTTACTCTGTCTGAGTCTCGTTTAAAACTAACTTTTATTCCCTGGCTTTTGACAGTGAGGTGATTTTAACCTGTCTGTACTCTATACAGTAATGTTAATCATTTAGTTCTTATCTTTACCTGTTTGGATCTATGCATTTTATACTGTGTCCTTTGCTTGTTTTGTTTCTGTTTTACAGCACTTTGTTTGGCCTTGTTGCTGTTTTAAGTGCTTTATAAATAAAATGGTATGCACAAGATCTGTGTTGAAAACTTTGCCATTAACTATTAGAATAAACTCGGTCACTTGGCAAAACCTCTCATGAACCACTGAATATAATTTAAAGAAACTTTCAGAAAGCAATCAATGATTAAACATCTACAACAGATTAATTTCTGGGCTCAACTCGATTTACAATGGCCACCATAGCCAACTAACCTTAGAAACCACAAAAAAAGGCCATAACTCAGCAAGTTTTACAAACATTGAGCTCATATTTGATGTGATAGAAGCTGACAGTAATTCGCAACCCATACTCTGAGCACTAATAGATCATTCAAGAAGATCATGATACGGTATGTTATTTTCAAGGATTGAGTAAAACATGTACAACTCCATAATTCTAAAAAAAATCTAAAACCCTGTAATGCGGGTCATATCCATTCTTTCAAGGAATGCAAGATGTTTAATTTACCTGGTATTTGTTGGTGGAGTTGAAAGGAATCTCAGTAACCAAGGGGTATTTGTCTCTCATGTCCTTTACGGACCCGCAGCACAGCTCAATACACTTGAGCAAGGCAGCTTCTGAGGCATCACCGGCCACGTTTCGCTGTGAGGTATAAAGAAAAAGAGTCAGAACAGAAATTTGATCCAAGTAATTGATTATTTCACATACTTTTGAAATAAAGAGCCTCTCTAGACACATTTAATTCCATCATCAAAGTCAAAGTCAAAGTCAACTTTATTGTCAGAACTGCAATATGTACAGGACATACACAGGATTGAAATTGCGTTTCTCTCAGTCCCTCGGTGCAACAGTAACCATTTAAACACGAAAACACTGAAACATTTAATAAACATAAGCATAAAATAGTAAAAATGTAACACTGTCCTGAGTTTTTGCATAGTAGTATAAAAGTATGAAAATTTACACCAACACTAAAACTAAAACTAAAACACTAAACATTTAATGAACATAAGCATAAAATGAAATAATAAAAGTGTAATACTGTCCTGAGTTTTTGCATAGTAGTATAAAAAAAGTATAAAAAGTATATCTATAAAATAAACTGAAGGTTCTAGCATTGACATTTGCAAAGAGTGGCAAAGCAGCATATGAGTTAATGTACACAGTATATGTATGAGGTAGTAGTTGATGTTGGTATAGAGGCAAAAGTGGCATATGCAGTAAGGCACATTGGGCATCCTTAAATAAGGCTGGTCAGAGAATACTGTATATGTATCAGCAGTGGTGTAGATATAAAAGTAGTGTAAATGTAAACAGTAGTAATAAATGTAAACAGTAGTAATAAATGTAAACAGTATTAATAAATGTAAACATTGAATGTAAACAGTAGTATGTAAACAGTGAATGTAAACAGTAGTATGACTATAGGCAGTGATGTAATACAAACATTATTGGAAATATGAGAAGTAGTGCAAACTGAATGAGCACATGACCGAGAGTTTAGTGAATAATCCGTTTGATGACACAGAGTCCAGTGTTAAAATCTTTGTGTTGTGTGGTAATGTGTGAGAAAGTCATCATAGTTTGATAAAGTGCACTGTCTACTATTTAATTTATGTATATCTAATAAGTCTGAGAGTCGGCTGTGCTCAAATCTCAGCCATATATTTCTGAAAATATTTAATTATAGGATGCTTTTAATAAAAATTTTCTTGTAGAGTTTGGCAGCACTTGTAGTTTGTTGGATCCAAAAAATACTCCTCCCCAAGTGAAAATGCTACATCAATTCCTACAGTCACTTCAAGCCTGTAAATTAATTTTTGTGTGCAGTACTATCCAATTTCAGAATACAGTACTGTAATGCATTACCTCTAAATATCCAAATGCATTTTGTCAAAAGAAAAAGTTGTTATAATCTTAAGGGGACAGATATATTTGTAAAACCACAATTCAGAACTAGTTTGAAGGGACGGTCTACCTCAATCCAGGGAATTGGATTATGGAATGGCTTGGAGAATGAAGTTAGAAATGCCAAGTCAATGTTTACATTTAATAAAATGATCAAAACTAAATTGCTAAAAATATATATATGAAGTAGCGTAATGTGTATTGTATTAGTTAGAAAATTAGTTAGAAAATTAGATAGAGTTTTTCATTTCGTTCTGTTACTGGAAGATTATTTTTGTTTGAATTGATTGTTTGAAAAAAGGGGCAGATTTAATAAGATGTTTCTTCTTTCTGCTACCTTTCTTTTTTTATTACATTTTGTACGTTATCATTTATGGGACTGTTTTGTATTGTGTTTTTTGTTTAAAAAAATGAACAAATTTAATAAACATAACGATTTAACTGGATGCTTTACGCGGAAACATTTCTGCTTGCCCTGGTGGTTTACAGACAAGCTAAGAAACTAGAGCTCGTTTTCACCTTCAGAATGGGAACGTTGCTCTGCTCTGCCAGGAAGACGGCACGGTTGCAGAGTCCGGCGATTCTGGCCAGGGCCGCCCATGTGGCGGAGCTTCTGTCGAAGGAGGTGCCGCTCTGGTTCTCCGTGGTGTCTGCCTCATGGATCTGGTTGTCAAACCACATGTGGGCCACCGTCATCCTGTTCTGGGTCAGGGTGCCCGTCTTGTCTGAGCAGATGGTGGTGGTGGAGCCCAGTGTCTCGACAGCTTCCAGGTTCTTCACCAGACAGTTCTTCTTGGCCATACGCTTGGCGGTCAGAGTCAGACACACCTGGAGGGGGATTTACCTGCGTCAGCTAACAGCTGTGACACACTCAGGAACTTTAAGGGACATAATATATAGAGTTAGAGATTTACTAAATGATAAAGCACTATATTTGTTTTACAATACAATTATACTCCCGCTCTTAATTTACTGTATAGATGTTTGGGGTACAGCATGCAAAACTGTAACCAAACCTATTTTTATTTTACAGAAGAGAGCCATAAGAATTATAGCAAGAAAACATTACTGTCATCCATCAAATGTTTTGTTTTACGAATCGAAGTTGTTGAAGTTTTATGATTTGGTTGACTATAATATTCTTTTAGTATTATACAAAGCTCAGAATTTCAATTTACCCTTAAATATCCAAATGCTTTTTGTAAAAAGGACTAGTACAGGTACTTATAATCTCAAGGGAACAGATCTTTTTATTATGCCACAACACAGAACCAGTTTAAAGAGTAGGTCTACTTTAATAGATCTTGTACAAACTACTATACAGTATATGGTATTATGTGAGAAATAATATATAATCTTATTTTTGTGATTGCCGTTTGAAATGATTGTATGAATTAATTTTGTTGAAGAAGGGGCAGATACGACAAGATTTTTTTCTTCTTCTGCCTCCTTTCATTTCATGTATTTTTGATTTTATATTGGTTTTTTTGTAAACAGTATTCTTGTGTTTTTAAATTTTGAAATGAATAAATTGATTGATTGATTGATTGATTGATTGATTGATAAGAACACCCAGACTCACAGTGACAGTAGCCAGGAGACCTTCTGGTACGTTGGCAACAATGATACCAATCAGGAAGATGACGGCCTCCAGCCATCCGTATCCAAGAATAAGGGAAAGGATGAAGAACGTAACACCGAGGAAGAGTGCAACACCGGTGATGATGCGGATGAAATGATCGATCTCAACGGCAATGGGAGTTTTGCCTCCTTCAAGACTGGAAGCCAAAGTGGCGATACGACCCATGACGGTACGATCTCCGGTGTTGATGACAATTCCTCTGGCAGTTCCTGAAAAGTAAGCGATTTTTTAAGGGATAATAAAACCCAAACAATCTAATGCCACTTTTCACCAACTTTTCTTTTTCTCATCATTGAGTAAAAAATATTATAAATTATGTTTTATGACATGTATGGCTGGATATACTGCCTGCAAAAACAGAATTCAAGGGAAATCTGAGGGTTATATTCGCAGCTGCTTGTCCTGTACCTTCAACACAGTTGGTGGAGAAGAACGCAATGTTCCTGGTCTCCAAGGGGTTGTCATTGGAGAAGTCTGGGGAACGGGTCTGAGGTTCAGATTCACCAGTCAGGGAAGAGTTGTCCACCTGAAAATTAAGACGATGACATTGACTGATGAGGTAAGAGGTACCATGTAAGATAAAAAATTATGATGTACTGAGGACAATATAAACTAGAGAAATTGCAATTCCTGTAAAAAAGCAGTGTGAATGCTTATTGCTGAAAAACTTGCTGAAAAACAGCTCAAATTAGCTAACAACATGCTGAATTTTAAATGAAAAGGAAGAACAAGCCTAAATTACCAGTAGAAAACAGAAAGAGCACTTATTTGCGGAAATATATTTAAATTAACAGAAATTAGCACAGAAATTATGAAATTAGCTAAAAAGGCTGAAATTAGCAAAACAAACACAAAAAGCTCAAAAGTAACTAAAAAGACAAAGAAGCTTAAACTACCAAAAGCAATTAGAAAGAGATTAAATGAGCTAAAAAAAGAGGAATTAGCTAAGAAGGCAAAAAAAATAGCATGACACAGCTAAATAGTAGCTGAAATAACTGAAACTAGCAGAAATAGGGTGAAAGGACAAAAAAAAAAGAATCTGAAATTACCCAAAAGACGTTAATTAGGCTAAACGTATCAGAAATCAGTGCAAAAAATGTGGAATTAGCTAAAATTGGTAAAATTAGCATGAACAGCTAAATAGTAGCTGAAATAGCAGAAAAAGCTGAAACTTGCAGAAATTGGCCAAAAGTATCATGACAAGGTGAAATTAGCAGGAAGAAGCGCAAAAATGTTGTAGTTACCAGAAAGAATCAAAAAGTATAACACAGCTGAAAAAACAGCTGAAATTAGTTGAAAGTAGCTAAAAAAAAAGGTTTAAATTTGCACAAGGAAGCTGAAAGAAGCTGAAGCAGAACAAAATTGAAAGGAGCAGTAAAAAGTTGTAAACAGCTCTAAAGATTTGAAGGATGTAAAATGAGCTCAATTTATTTTCTATGAGGAAAAAAGTGTCAGATAAGGCTAAATATTTCAAAAAGTTAAAGTTGCACCAACACCAAAGGTGAAAGCACCCTTCTACTGAACGAGATGAAAGTTTTGATTATGATTTGTTGAAATAGCACAAAATTTGTTGAACAAGATGACAAAAAATGTACAGAAGAAAAATGGATTACGATAGTGTGAATGCTTCATAAACGTTCACACAATAAGAAAAAGAAACAATTAAATCTACAAGTGTTGTTTCTAAGCGCCTGCCAGACCTTGCAGCCGTGAGCAGAGATGATCCTGAGGTCAGCAGGGATCCTGTCTCCTCCTTTCACCTCCACCAAATCTCCAGCTACCACTTCCGCTGCATTCAAACACTTCTTCTCCCCATCACGGACAACCAGGGCTTGCTGTCAAATCAAAGATAAAAAGTACCATACCATACCATACCATTTTATTTATAAAGCACTTTAAACAGGAACAAGTCCACCAAAGTGCTGGACAAACAAACACGCAACAGGCAACACATACAATGAAGTACAACACGAAAAACATAAAAACATTGCAGATCATAAATCAAACGATCCAGTACACATCAGCTGGCATTGAAAGCGATGGAGTAGTAGTGAGTTTTTAACCGGGATTTGAAAACCGAGAGGGAGGGGGCCTGTTTGATGAGCAGCGGTAACTCGTTCCAGAGTCTTGGGCCTGCTACAGAGAACGCTCTGTCACCCCTGCGCTTAAGGCGAGTTTCTGGAACTATTAAGAGTACCTGATCCTCTGACCTCAAAGCACGTGGAGGGACATATGGGTGTATCAGATCCGAGAGATAGGCGGGGGCGAGACTGTTCAGCGATTTGTAGACATACATGAGAATTTTGAATTGGATTCGAAGATGAACCGGTAGCCAGTGAAGGGAGGCCAAGACTGGTGTAATGTGCTCTCTTTTGCGTGTGCTGGTTAAAAATCGGGCAGCTGCGTTCTGAACCAGTTGTAATCGTGCAATGGTGGCTTGACTGACGCCAAACAGAAGTGAATTGCAGTAATCAAGCCTAGATGTAATGAATGCGTGAATCACTGTCTCCAGGTGCTTTTTGGATAATATGGGCTTCAGCTTAGACAGACGCCTCAGCTGGAAAAAACAGGATTTGACAATCATGTTTACAGAAAAAGTAGGTTTGAGCATTCAAGTAAAATTCTGATTTTAATGAAACCAGTGAACTGACTCTGTCTAATAGCAAACATTAGGGATGCACAATATTGAATTTTTGGCCAATATCCGATATGCCGATATGTTAAAACTTATTTGGCCGATAACCGACAACGGATACCAATATCAATATTTTTCCCCCTACTCCTACCGGTACTTACAGAGACTATGGTACATAGTTTTATCTGCTGAGGAATTAAAATACTACATTATTCTGAATGCTCTTAGTCAATTTGACCTGCTACCAAATGTAGATGCCATAAAGGGGGCTGAAAATGAGGCAACACTTCAACTTGGATTATGTTTAATGTCAAATGTATTCATTATCACAAATCTAAACTTAAAACAGAAGCCTTTTGTATCGGTGAGTTATTTTAATGGAATGGCTTATGTCCGATATTAAATTTTATCTCTAATATCAGACGATACGGTACATGCCGATAATATTGTGCATCTCTACTGTAAATGATGAAAAGCTTCACCTGTGGGACCAGATTCTTAAAGGACTCCATAATCTTGGAGCTCGTGGCTTCTTGGTAGTAGGAGAAGTAACCGGTGACGACGACAACAGCACACAGCACAATACCCAAATACAACTAGAGGCATGGAAGAAAACATTGATTAGGTCATGTTTGGAGGTATAGAAATATAATTTTTCCCACCATGGAGCTTCTTACATTGTCTTTTACAGGTTCGTCCTCTGAGGCAGCCTGAATACTGTAAGCAAGGAAGCAGAGGATGGCACCGATCCAAAGCAGCATGGAGAAACCACCAAACAGCTGGACGCAAAATTAAATGTTTATACCTCTGGCAGTTTCACTGCCTGCAGCAAAACCCACTTGAATTTACTATTTGAATATTAAAATTGCGGCACACCGACATTAGACCTTACCTGTTTGCAAAATTTCACCCACTCAGGCGTTGTGGGAGGAGGCGTCAAGGCATTTGGACCATCTCGAGCCAGAATCTCTTTTGCTCTGGAAGAGGAAAGACCCTACAAGGAAACAGAAAGTGTGAGGAGATTGTTGTTGCTGTTGTTTTTGGCAAGCTGACGAGAAAAGAGAGTACCGGTAATACAGTAGTTGGGTTGAGGAAACTTTTTTAGTTTTTCTTAATGCTGAAGAGAAAAACCTGAGAGACCAGTCTTTTTCATGTTCTATAAACCTGTACTTGTTTATAAAACTTAAAAACCCACGATGAAAGACATGGATGTCATCCTTTTTACTGACGAGTTTTATTTGGGTAAACACTTCTTGTACCTCAGGCAACAGTTGCAGAAAGAAGGTCTTGTGAAAACTATGAGGACATTTACACTTTTAGGAGAACTCTTGAGTTTAACGACCGGAAAAGAGAAATAAATGAGTCTCAAAGTCTAGTTTACAAAATAAACTATCTCACAGGAATATCCTGATGTGTGCTCAATAGTCCAAGTTAAAACATCTAACAAAGTTAAGTCAGGTCCTCTGGACAGATTTTTTTTTTTAATGTTTTGTCTTTTATCCAAAATACTTCGTCAGAGGAGCTGCATAAACTCAGTCTTATAAATAGCACCTTCTCATAGTTGATCAATTAGTTCGCTAGTGACATCCAGAATTAGCTGTTCCCATGATAAAGGAGGACCATCAGCCTAACAATTGATCGTTAGTGCCCTGATGGCCACTTGCTATTCGCAGAGGGTTGAGTGATACTAGCAATAACAGCATTGTAAGAAGGTAACAATTTAACACAGAGGCCTCCACCCCTGTTTAATGATGGACTTTTTTTTCTCTCACAAAGATGGCTTCTTTCACTCCTCTCTCAAACATCGTTCCTCTCTATCAAGGGGTCAGAGTTGATGTAGAACCCACTCGGGACCCAAAAGTCCCGGGTTCAATCCCCAACCATTGCACAGATCGTGGTGTCTCTTCGCAGCACACCCTATCCCCAAATGATCCCAGGGCACCTTCAATAGCTGCTCACTGCACCATCTGGTGGTGGATGGGTTAAATGCAGAGAACCAATTTCACAACTGTATGGGGACATACAATGATGACAATACACAACATATGTGCATTATTATTATTATTATCAAGGATGTGAACATCTTTATCCCTGAAAGAGTGACCTCTGGCCTGCAGATGAGTATAGACTGCAGAGTCCTGGCCAGATGATTATCTTAACATGTGATTTCTGTTTGTTTTTTTTCACCTCCTAGAGAAAATCTGATGGCCTCCATCCTAGACCTGTTATTGTGTGTCCATTTTCTCCTTCCTGTTCCCCTCAAACCTAGCTTGTCAACGCAGATGGCCGCTTGTCCTGAGCCTGGTTCTACTGGAGGTTTGGGGAGTTTTTCCTTGCCACTGTTGCCTTTAAGCTTGCTTAGAAGCGGGGATTGTGACGAAGTGAGAACTCAAAGCAGTCTGTTGGCTCCTTGGACGAATGATGATGATGATGATGATGATGATGATGATGATGATGATGATGATGATGATGATGATGATGATGATGATGATGATGATGATGATGATGATGATGATGATTAGCCATTTAGTCGAAGTCGACTTTCGGCCACTTTATGGATCTGTTCTCTCCAAGCGTTCCTGTCCTCGACGATTACTTTGAGTTCTGCGATCGTCTTGCTGGTGGCCGATGTGATTGTATCAAGCCAGCGTATTCTTTGCCGTAATCTTCTTCTTGTCCCACTCACTTTTCCCAGCATCATCGAAGTCTCCAGTGAATTTGCGCGCATAACGTGGCCGAAAAAGGACAGTTGCTGTTCGACGATTTTGCCCTCAAGCGACATTTTCGGCTTGATACGGTCCAGGACCATCTTGTTTGTTGTCCGCGATGTCCAGGGTATGCGCAGTAGTCTTCTCCAACACCAGAGTTCAAAAGCGTCTATTTTTCTTCTTTCCGCTTTCCTGATTGTCCAACTTTCACATCCATAAGTTGCTATGGGAAAGACAATGGCGTTGACGAGTCTCGTTTTCGTCACAATGCTCACGTCCTTGCTCTTCCAGACTTTACCTTGGATGAATAACTTATGTAATATGTATGCAAATGAGCTATATAAATGAACGGAACTGAATGATGGTTTGGACGTCATCAACAAACTGGTTGATCCAATTTGAGAAGGGGCTATTTATAAGAATGAGCACCTTGAACTGACGAAGCCTTTTGGAAAAATATGAAACGTTTCAACAAGTTATTTTTTTACTTTTTATTCGTCCAGAGGACCTGACTTAAGTTTGTTAGATAGCTCACTAGAAAGTTTATTATAAGAAACCTTGAGTTTCTACCTGTCTCCTCCCACCTGAAGTCATAGGTCGTCCATTTTTGGTCAAACAGATATGAATAAAATATAAATTAATATCAACTTAAAGTTCACAGTAAGAGTTTTTCAAATCTCCTTCGCAGAGTACCCCCCACGAGGATTATCGTCGACAGGAAAACAAACAAAAGCCCTACTAAGGGAAGAAAGAATGCACTAATCTGAAAATGACAGCTTCTTCTTATACTTATACATCTTGTGGCAAATAACAGACTGTGAGAACAGGGGAAGAAAGCATCAGGTTGTTAGTGATGAGCAATGCAAACGCCAAGATGAGGTCACGTTTTCTTATAGTGTGTTTAAATGGAGAGAAATCCAAAGTGTTATTATTTTGCTGGCCCTGACGAACATCAACAAGACGTCTTCTTCTTAAATGACATATTTGTTTTAGAAAATATCATATAGGCTTCAGTTGAGCGTGTATCAGCTGAGTGTTTTTGTTTTCTGTGCAGGTTGACATTTTAAAGTGCTAATTCACCAAAAGTACAAAACATGTTCCTGTTTATTAGCCTTGTCAGTGCAGGGGGTAATATGTTCTGATGACTCAAGGAAATTCTCTTCCTGTATAGTACATCTCTGGGCTTTTGACCCGAGCCTGAACTGTGAGATCTTTTCCCGTCTTCTGGCCTTATCTACCCTCGAAACATGCGTGGAGCACTCACCCTGGTGAAGTCCGTCCCATACTTTTTGTGAAGTTCATCCAATGTCAGCTTGTGATCATCCTATGGAGAGAGAGAGAGAGAGAGAGAGAGAGAGAGAGAGAGAGAGAGAGAGAAACAGAATGAGATTGACAAACTTTGCGTCAGACAAGCTGAAATCCCTGTCATTTTCAAGCCCCAGCTATTATATCTTCCAAGGATTAAAGAATGTGTTAGCATATCCTCCAGCGAAAGACAAAAAAGCAAAAAATCGCCCAGCTGATCAGGATTATGATTCATGTAGGCCCATACAGTGACTTTATGATTAGTCAAACGTTTGTGTAAAACAAAAACAAAAAAACTGATGATTGAAAAGTAGTAGTCAAACACAAGTTGCGGTGAGCTCATTTATGTCATCCGAACTGTCATTTTAATGCACATATGTCAGAGTGGCGGCCCGCGGGCCAGATCCGGCCCGCAAAGCAATTATTTATGCCCCCCTGGATGATATTTAATAACTATTAGAGCCGGCCCCAAAGCCACAGCCGCCCGCTGGTGTTTTGCACATGGCACAGGGTCGATCAAATATGGAATGGATTTTCTGAACGGAGTCGTGTCTCATGAACCCAGAGTAATAAGAACCACCTCAAATTCAGGAAATACATTCCATAGTTTGCAACCAACTACAACGTGCGGACTGGGTAAGTAGCATTTTAGCTAACAGCTAGCCAACTTTTCATTGTAACATGTCCGCTGTGTGGAAGTATTTTACACTAAACACCATAAGACAGCAACTTGCAATGTTTGCAGAGCCATAGCGCCACGTTAAACTGCGGTCAAGTTAGTTCAGCGGGACGACACTCTCGCTGAAACGAAACAGCAGCAGGACCCAGCCGCGCATCCCTGTGTCGGATCATTGAAGGACAAGCTGAGTTTAGCAACTTCTCATTCAAGCTCCATGTGTTCAACTGTGCTTTTTTTCTTGTTCAACGCGGCCAGCTGCGTCTACTCGACCTGCGGTCTGACTATCACGTATGAGGGACAAGCTGACAGCGACTGACCGAAATCAGAGCGCCCCAGATTGAACAATAAAAACACAGCTGAAGCCACAGAGCTCAAATGTTTACCGAGAAGTTGCTAAAGTTCATCATAATTGATGACCAACAGCTATCAGCTGTAGAAAATGAAGGATTTCACAGCTTGATACTTGCAGCCAACAGTAAACAATCATAAAAAAGTACAATATATTAACAAAAAATCACAAGACAGCTGTATGCCTAATCATTCATCCTTTATTTAGGCAGGTAGCCTAAATTATTTTATTGTATTTTATTTATTTATATTTATTTTTCAGTTGAATGGACTCGGAACAATTGCAGATAAGAGCCATGAGAAAGAATACAACTGATTTGATTTATTTTCTTATTTTCCTATTTGAAAGCGGTGATCAGTAGGATCATAGAGCTGCACAATAATGCATTTTCAGTTTATAATGCATGCACTTTTATTTATGCATTTATCTTGATATTAAGAAACATATTTTGTTTTTAAAAACAATTTAATTTTTTGCTGTTTGCCTGTTGAAAAATGTTTTCACTTGAAATTACTGACAGATCCATAAGAAAATATTGCTTTATTCATTTAATCCTTAAATAATAGACAGTCTGTTAGGTCTTGGTTCAATAGGCTATGTGAAATCATTTCAATATGAACATTGAACCAGTCCGGCCCTTGGCTTGTAGCAAATTATTTTATTTTTTTGGCCTTTGGTGTATTTGACTTTGACACCCCTGGTTTAATGCATGCAAAAACTCCTTTCAGTCAGATCAGTTCAAGTTACAACAGGTTTGCAATAGTTCTCAACCATGGTCCTTGAGGAACACCACCCTGTATGTTTTACTTGTTTCCCTGCTCCAACACACTTGATTCAGTGATTTAATTACTTCCTCATGGTCTGCAGAAGCCTGTCAATCACCCTTTTATTAAAAGCATGTGTGTCGGAGCAGAGAAACAACTAAAACATGCAGGATGGTGTTCCTCAAGGACCAGTGTTGGGAACCCCATAGAGTAATACTGGTACTTTGATTTCTGACAGACTTCACCTGGCTGCATTGTTACACCCGCAGCTGAATACAGTACTATGCAGTTATTAAATGTTCATATTCAACAAGTTATCTTCCAGAAGTAATTGCTTTATTTGTAAAGTTAGTAATGACGTTTAAAATGCTAACTAAACAACCAGAAAGGCTGACACATTAATGTGCCGACACACTATTT
>JBBPBX010009303.1:27763-60337 GCA_038048925.1 Garcialebias charrua
TATGTGCGAACTGTGCAGCCACATAGGGCGGCCTCCAGCAGGGGGCGGCATAACATTGCGCAGTTTAGGAAAAAGAGAAAAGAAGAAAAAGAGGAAGATGCCTTTTACAACTTTTGTTTTTAACAACATATAACACAGAACACCACTACCACGCTGCTCCTGGGCCGCCCCGCCCTTCATTTATTCCCATGTCATCAGTTTATCATCGCAGCAGTTGTGGGGGCTGCCCCGCCTCCGCTTTTAGTTTTGTTTTTGTTATGCACCTGGAGGTGACTAAGTGTGGTTAGTGGAAAGATTGAAGGGAGTAAAAGCATGAGTGGTTCAGAGAAGAGAAGGATTAAAAAAAGAAATATTCTGGAAACAGACGCAGCTAAATATACAAACATTGACACATTTTTCATTCAAGCAGGTAAGACATGATGATGTTGAGCTTTGCTGCAAAACACTGTTCAAGTTAATTATGAAGTCAATGAATTGTGTGGTGTGTGGCATTGTGATATAACATATTGTTATATTATTTAAACAATATTATATGAGTCTGGGGAAGACCTGCTCTATTTGAAAAGTGCACTGAGATGTTGTGTATCAACCCTTTAATGAAATTGGTCTGAATTGATCATAAGTATTTGTAAAAAGGGGAGATTTGTTTTTATGACCATTTTAAAAATGTGATTTAGTGTCAGGAGCAGAGCTAGGAGTGATGAGGGGATTGTTCCTGTCAGTATGAAGGAACAGGTGAGATGTTGGAACTGTGTGTCAACAAGCATCAGTTCCAATATAAACACTTTCTAAACGACAGTAGTGACTCGTTATATTTTTATCATTCAAAGTAAGATAATAAATACATAAAGCCCACAATGAAAGGGATTAGTATGAACATAATGTGAAATAAGCCTGCATATTTTGCCATTGAAAATATACAGTATGTATTTTCCATATAAAATGTGCCAAAGCTTTACAGATTATGTTCCTGATGCAGGCTCAATAAATGTATTCATCTGGACAGATTCTTCTTTGTATCAAAAATACTCCTTAAATCTGAGGAGCTGTGACAAACTCAGTCATCGTTCCTCCTTGATGGAGAGGAATGATGGTTTGAGAGAGGAGTAAAGGAGGTCATCTTTGTGAAAAGAAACCGTCCATCATTAAACAGAGGTGGAGGCCTCCATGTTCAACTGTCCACCTCTTACAATGCTGTTATTGCTTGTATATTACTGTTCATATAAAATATTTGATAATGTTCTTATAGAAACAAATCTTAAATAATGTTCATACTGTGTTAATGCTACATGTTTGTCTCAGGCTACTTCTTGTTCTGCCATTAACTCTAAAATAGTTATTGAATAGTTTACATATGTAGGTAAAACTAGATGTTGAACAATGCATTAAAATACATGAGAATGCAGGAAATTGCATCTATTTTATAGAGCTTTGGGGCACACGTGATTGTGTGGGGGCGTGTCGGGGCGTTCCGGTCTCGACCGCCATCTTTACTGACCTCAGAAAAGAGAAAAGAAACTCATGTTTCATCCGTCCAGAATGGACTCAGGTCCATCGTTTTCCCGCTGTGTTTTCCGTCACGATGCTTAAAAGCAGAGCAAAATTAAAGTGGACTATATCATAATAAACTTCTCCCAGATGACAAAAAATAACTACCGGTACATGGAAAAAATTGTTAAAATTGGAAATGTCACCCGTTTGAAATAAATAAATAAATGGAGCAGAGACCCGGAGTAATATTTGCCTCCACTGACATTCCCAGTCATTTTAGCAGACCTGGTCTGTGTCAGTGTTTACACTACAAATAATTTTAAGAATTACAAGTCACTGGGAGAGCTGGTCCAATCTATGAACAGCTGGGTAGATGATTTGGACATTTTTAATGCCCCCAGATTGTAAATACGTTGAAGGTATGTTGTTCTTGGCTCCTTAAATTTACATAAATTATTAATATACATTTCTTTCAGAATCAATCAACCTTGTATGCTATGAGTATTAAACATTGTGAACACTTGATATTTAAAGTATGTTTTTTAACTCACTTACAAAGCTCCAAGTTGAAAATTACTTTATATTTAAAGACTTGAGCTTGTCTAATAACATGTGTGTGTGTACTGTATTAAGATGCGTATATATTATAGATTGTTTCTGTCTTTTCATTCACCATTTTCATTGTGTGTTCACAGGTTCTGCTCTCGGAGTCATGAGGGTGAAGCATTAAAATACAGCTAGTAGTAAAAAATCCAACTCCTGAACTTGAAGCATCTCCTGATGGACTCACAATGTGATGGCTGCTGCCTGAAGAAAGTTCCATCACAAATATAAGACATGCAACATCCAGCAGGCTGTGGAGGCAGGAGATGAAGTTCACCTGAAGAAGCATCATCCACACTATGCACAGGTACAGAATCAAACCACTGTGACCTTGTGTGGACCCAGACAGACATGGCTGGACATCTACAGAAAGCATGAAGCTTCCTAAAGATATTTCTCAGAGCACGCTTGTACTCCAGCTTCAAGGGAGACATAATTATGTAAATCAAGCTGTTCACTTATATTTGCACAATTTTGTGTAGCAATTTTTCTATTAAATGTATTACTTCACACAATGTTCATCACATTCTTGCTAGAAATTAATTACATCAAATGTTTACTTCAAAATGGATCTGTTTCATTTTATGTTTATTTCTTACCTGAAATTCATTCATTCAACTTTTATTTGGACAGGTTAATCCCTGTTAATGAAATATGTTAATACATCAAATGTTTACTACAAATGTGATCAATTTCATCATGTTTACATGTTAGTGCTGTATCAAATGTATCATGAATGTTTACCACATTAATTTTTATTAAATGAGAAAAAACAACCACTTATGTTATTATTCAACTGTAAAAATATTTCAAAACAATGAGTGCAGCAAATATATTTTCTCCAGTCTACATTTTACATATATCTGTAGCAGCATGTGCAGGTTTCATTAGCATTAGATTTACAACCACACTAGAACACATGTTCACTAAACTACAGCACACACACACAATGGCCCTCATTCACAAAAATGTTTGTATTTTCATCCTAAATTTCTCCTACTTTTGTTCATACGAAGCGTTCGTACGAACATGCCACGTCAGATTCAACAAAGTCTTCTATCATGAGGAAACGTGTGTAAATGGCTTGCGTAAATATGATGAATCCCACCTGTTCTAAACAGCTGCGCGTGCACGCGGAAATGTCATTTACATAATCCCCACCCCTCAAAACACCATATAAGGCTACTTTCCTGCCTCAGACAGCAGGAAGTGTCCATTCATTCAAACTCAAGAAGTAAAAAGAAGAACTTTACGCGTTCGGAGTTCTGCTCTCAGTCGCGCACTGCTACCCCCCCCCGCAAGTGTCGGATGTGTTTTTGAACAGAAGCATTTTAAAGTGTCTCGAAACTACAGTTAACTTCATATTAATATAGTGCATGTTCTCCCGTGGGTCGTACAGTATCAGAAATCAAGAATAAATGGTTTGATCTGAAAATGGCTTCAAAAAAACATCTCGCCGCAGCACGGACAGGAGGTGGTCAGGAGGTGGTCAATCCTTGACCACCTCCTGTCATGTTGGCACGCGTCAAGACGCGTGCCAACATGACAGGAGGTGGTGGCAAGAGGTGCGCAGCGTGCCAACATGACAGGAGGTGGTGGCAGGAGGTGCGCAGGACGCGTGCCAACATGACAGGAGGTGGTGGCAGGAGGTGCGCAGGACGTGCCAACATGACAGGAGGTGGTGGCAGGAGGTGCGCAGGACGTGCCAACATGACAGGAGGTGATCGACATGAGTGGCGCGGGGGGGGTTGAAGCCGCTTCTTTTAATTTAACAAATTTGTGTCGTTGCATTTACTTCTTTTTAAACTCAGAATACTTTCTGAGTAACAAAATATGAAGTTATTAGTGAAGGAAGTCCGTCTGGATAATAGCGGACCGACTCCTCGTAAATTTACGACAGGTCCGGACCACTCGTAAATTTTGTTCGTATCTGAAAAACATCCTAGGATACGAAAACATTGTTGAATGCCACAAATGATCCTAAATCACTCGTACGCACAGTTTAAGAACAAATCTGTGCGTACGAACGGTTTGTGAATGAGGGCCAATCTGAAGAAGTGTCACCTTCGCATGTAAGCACCAGTATAGTTAACTGGTCTAGTTCTGTGTAACATGTTCTATTAGATTCTCATGAAACCAGTCACTCTTTCCACATGAATTCTAAGGTGTGCTCATGTGTTTTCAACATCATTAGCATCAAGTCGACTTCTCGCTTTAGTGAATGATGGGGTTTAAACCTCAGCACATCATTCATTTATACTTTTGTTGGTTGTAACTAGGACCCTGTGTACACAGTTTCGTTCCACCTCACATACAACATGTGATGTGAATGACAATAAATAACCTTGACTTTGACTCCCACACTGTCTTTAATACCAAAGCCTCTGTCAGCTAACACAACATCCCCGGGTAATAATTTGAGAGAAGATCACAGCTTCTCTTATGAGCTTGTCTGGTGCACGTCCATCCCTTTAAAAGAAAAGAAAGGCACAGGTATTAGACAGAGTTTTATGTGACACATTAAAAAGATGGTAAAGCAAGGAAGTCCTGTATTACATTTATTTACATTTTATTTTTCCAGCTGGTTTTTATTCAGCTCTGACCTGTTCTAATATAACAGACAATTTATTTCTGCTCCTCTTCGTTCACATGGATGGTGTACTTGTAGCTTTTTGCTGCTGGTTCCTGTTCCTCCTCATCTGCAGCCTCACTGAGCTCTTCTGGAGTTTCATCCATTTCATATGAAAGTTTGCCTTGACAAGGACGTATCAGAACACAGATCAGTATTACTATAGTAACAGTGACAACACTACAAACTTTAATCTGTTTATTTCGCAATAACTGTGATGTCCACTCTGTCTAAAATCAGACTACGTTATGTAAAAAAATATAAACCCAACCTAAACTAGGTTGACCCACTTCTATGAACTAAACATGAAATAAATACCCGGACAAAATCATGGCAAAAAATCATGGCACAACTCCAACGAACCGAATTTAGACACTCACCAGAATGTCTGGAACAAACTAGCAGGTATCTTGGGACAGACGTGTCACCGCTGATATCCAGGGCATTCATCTCCTTTATGTTACGTCGGACAGATGAAGCTTCCTTGGGTTGTTTCCAGGCAGGAAACAGTAAACAGAAAGTCCATTTTCTATATTTTTGCCTTTCCGGTTGTGTGACCGGATATTATATCCAATTACGCAGTAAGTTCGGACCATTGCAAAACTGTTAAAAAACCTACTTAGATTCTAACAAAAAAAACGAGAGACAGAGATTCTTTTAGCGGTCATTAAATATGGCAGATTCTATCCCATCAGCCTTTGCGCCGCGGACCAGTGACGTCACGCTCCAAAGCTCTATTCAAAATTTTCTGGGAGAGGACCCCCACTGGCCACCTAGCTGGGGGGCATTGGGGTTGCTTGCAGGGCGCCAAATAGGCTAGGACCGCCACTGAGTTGAAGGGTGTTCTATTCAACCATAGAGGTAAGGCTGGAGGAGAAACAAGCAAATGGGGAAGAGTGAATGTTTCTCCACTTCATTGTACTGTTCATCTATGTCCTTTCTTTCGTCTTGAATCAAAGTTTTACTTTTTATGTTTCCAATGAAGCCAGTTTGTCACATTCACAGCTCCGGAAGCACATTGGTGAAGCCCTGTGCGCACTATCTCAGCTTGCATGTACTTCGTTTACACTACAAACAGGGACGATCAGAAAGAAGACAAAAAATAAAATAAAAGTCAAGATAGCGAAAGTGTGAATGTGAGATACACAGAGCTAAAAATATAGCCAAAGAGGTGAAAGCCCATTTGTGGAGGCGACTGATGAACCCGACTGATTGTGTTTGAGTAACTGAGAGAAAAGAAGGTGGAAAAAACTGAAAACTGACTTTACAGTATTTTCCCACGTGTTGAGTGAAAACAGCAGAACCAGGCTGGATAAAACTGTTACGGTACTCATTGCAAAGATAACGTGGATTAATCCACCAAGCACTTAGCTAAGGTCATTGAGTCCTGCTACGTAAGAAGAATGAATTCTGAAGTCTTTTTCCCTCAACTACTGTACATATTGATAATGCCTAAAACCTGCACATGGATTACTTAAGGGTTAGTGTAATTAATATATATTGAAAAATATCACATTTAATTGTTTTTCTGAGTTCGGATCTAGCTTTAGTGAATCCAGCTGCTTTTTATTCAGTTTCGCTGCGACCGATGGCCCCACCTGAGTGTTCTTGTGGTTAACAGAAATCCGGAAAAAAAGAAAAAAAAAAGTTTAACTGGGAAGGTTTTTAAATGAATGATTACTGTATTTCCCGGCATATAAGTCACACCTTTTTGCCTAATTTGCATGCTTACAACTTATAGCCTAGGGTGAAGCGACATATTTATGGATTTTTTCCCATATTTTTATACCAATTTTTGGCTGAGATATGACCGTTTCCATTCATTCTGAAAAAAAAATGGAGCAGTACCACATTCGGCCGCTAGGGTCCACCGACAGTTCCCACCTCATGTGTCTGACGGCAGCCTCCTCTGGTCTGACTCACTCTGTCGCAGCACGGCCTCCTGCTCTCTGGAGCTCCGACACTTCCGAAGAGTCCACGAAGGTTCCTAGCTCATGTGTCCGACGGCAGCCTCCTCTGGTCGTACTCACTCTGTCGCAGCACAGCCTCTTGCTCTCTGGAGGTATGAACTACTGTTAGCTCAGTGTTTCACTGTTAGCAAAATTGCTCATGAACCACATGACAGATTTTGATTAAACTTACAGAAAGTAATCACTGGATGGACATTTATAACCTATTAGCTGTAGGAGGTGTGCAGTGGAGAGCGTCCTGTGCTCCAGCATCAACGTGTGGCATGGAGGCTGCACAGTTGAAGAGAGGAAAGCTCTACAGAGAGTGGTGAAGGCTGCACAGAAGTCTGTTGGAGTCAGTCTCCCCACCATCACAGACATTTACACCTCCAGATGCAGGAAAAGAGCCACCTGCATCATGAAAGACCTCACTCATCCAGCACACTCACTCTTTGCCCCACTCCCCTCAGGACGGAGGTTGAGGAGCATCAAGTGTAGAACCACTAGACTGAGGAACAGCTTCTACCCTGAGGCTGTTAGACTCATGAATAAATAAAAATAAAATAAAAAATAAACACTGCAAAATATCACATCATGCTGATGCTGATCTGTTTTCTTGTTGCTGTGTTCATCTGTGTTCATCTGTGACCATCTGCTCATACAAACTCATGTTCGTGCTGCTGTTTATTCCCACTATATTAGGCTTAGTGTATTACTAGTTGATGTTTTTCTTAGTTAATTCTAGATGTTATTACTGTTTTTCTCTTGCATTTGTTGTTGGATGTACAGGTAGTCCCCGATTTACGAGCGAGATCCGTTACAACGAGGCGCTCGTAAACCGGAAATCTCGTAATTTGGAACGGCCGCCACGCTTCTCGTAAGTCCGGAAATTCGCTCGTAAATTGGAACGGTTTTGCTAGCGCGACTACAAACACTCGTTTTTCATCGAAAAACTGCTTATGAGTGCATAAAAATGATCGGAAACGTGTGTCCACATGTTTAGCTAACGAACTGTGGTGAAAAAACACAGGAAAACTCAGTATTTTTTGCGTTTTTTCCAATAATTCGCCAGCTCGTAAGTCTGGAACCTCGTAGATCAGAGCGCTCGTAAATCGGGGACTACCTGTAACTGGGACCCCGTGTGCATAATCTCGTTTTTATCACATGTACCACATGCGGTGCAAATGACAATAAAGACTCTCTGACTCTGACTCTGACTCTCTGAGATGTTTGAGCTAAAATTCGATGTTTTAGGACCGTAGCTGTAGTAGCTGTTCGCTCAGTGTTTTACTATTAGCAAAATAGCTCATGAACCACACAACAGATTTTGATGAAACTTACAGAAAGTAATCATTGGATAGACATTTACAACATGTTAGCTGTAGGAGATGTTTGAGCTAAAATTCAATGTTTTAGGACCGTAGTTGTGGTAGCTAGCTAGCTGTTACCTCATTGTTTTTTTTAGCAAAATAGCTCAAGAACCACAGGACAGATTTTGATGAAACTTACAGAAAGTAATCACTGGATGGACATTTACAACTGATTAGCTTTAGAAGATGTTTGAGCGAAAATTCGATTTATTTATAATTTATTTTCGCAGCGCGCGACCATTTGGAAGACGGTCAAAGCGAAACAATTTAAATCCAGCTTATTTGACATTACATGCATTTATTAAAGAAACGTTAAGCTCAGAAACACTTTTACTATAATGTCAGCAAACAAATACAGTATATTTTTAAGGTGTTTATTTTGTTAAATTAGAAGGTTTTTGCAGCGTGCACGAAGAGCCGTTCAAGCGAAACAATTTAAATTCAGCTGATTTGACCATTACGTGCATTTATTAAGGAAACTTTAAGCCAAGAAACACATTTAGAATAATGTCAGCTAACAAATATATTTTTTTAGGTGTTTATCTTGCTAAGAAATGCAGCGTTCCCACCCGTGCGGGTGCACGTAGCAAAACTACTTTTAAAATCAAGCTGATTTGACAATAACGTTCATTTATTAAGGAAAAGTTCAGCTAAGACACATCTTTGCTAAAATTTTCAGCAAATAATTGTTTTTACCGTGTTAATCTTGTTAAAGTCCTTCCGTGCACGCTCCTGTGGCTGCCATTTGCAGCCAACCCTTTTTGGCAAAACACCGGCCCACATTTCCCGGTTGTCAGCGGTGCCGCGTAACGTCGGCTGTGACGTCAGGTGCAACTTATAGGGTGAAGCAACATATTTATGGATATTTCCAAATTATTGGACATAATTGGACAATGCGACTTATAGGGCGGAAAAAACGGTAAGCAACATAATACTCCTGAGACGCTACACTACTACACTATGCCCTTGAAAGCGTAAAAAAATAAATAAATCTGTTCACTGCCAAACAGGATGGTACAGAATACCTAAAAGGTTAAAACATTTTATAATAGTTGTAAGTATGCAACAGAAAAAATCTTGAGAAAATATTCCTGTATTAGTTGTATGAACCTTGACTCAAGCACAATGTCAGACATACATAAGGTGGAACTGAAAGGACACTGGTGACCCTGAAGAAACTGAGAAGTGTGCTTACTGTTCGCTGAAACACACACAGAGGAAGAATACCCTTGATGACTGGGCGGTGGGGGCAGGGACAGTTGTTTGGAGTAAACTCCTAACTGTTTTTACTCATTCAGCTATGAATGAGTGTGGGAGGGGAGGCGATGTAAAAATGAGGAGTGAATGGGAGGAATGCTGTGACATAGCAGGAGGAACAAATGTAAAAAAAAAATCTGAAAATGTTAGAACAAAAAGTGAAGACTGGATGCTGATTCAGCATTTGCACCTTTTTCCCCACTGTAATTTTTGTTTTTCCATGTTTCTTTGCAACCCAACTGCATACATTGTGCTATTATAGTCATTCGCGTCTCAAAATATTCAGCTCATTTATAAGATGGTGCCATGGCATTTGTTTTTTGAAACTTTTATACTGTGTAAAGTATTTAACTTTATTAACTAACCCAAAAAAGCTAAGTCTGGTCCTCTGGACATTCAAAAAACAAAACAAAACAAAGCAAAAAAAAAAAAAAAACTGTAGAAACGTTTCGTCTTTCGTCCGAAAGACTTCCTCAGTCTGAGAAGCTGTGTTCAGCTCAGTCTTATAAATAGCACCCTCCCACAGTGGATCAACCAGTTGGCTGATGACAGCCGAAACCAGCTGCTCACATGATCAAGGAGGACCATCAGCCTGACGATGGATCGTTAACACCCTGATGGTTGTTTGCTATTCACAGAGGGCTGAGTGATACTAGCAATAACAGCATTGTAAGTGGGGGACAGTTGAACCCGGAGGCCTCCACCTCTGTTTAATGATGGACGGTTTCTTTTCACAAAGATGGCCTCCTTTACTCCTCTCTCAAACCATTGTTCCTCTCTATCAAGGATGTGAACATCTTCATCCCTGAAAGAGTGACCGCTGGCCTGGAGATGAGTGTAGACTGCAGAGTCTCTGCAGTCTACACTCATCTCCAGGCCATCTGCCCCCATTATCAAACAGTCAATTCAAACAAAAAAATCATCAACAAGTAACAGAATAAAAAAATAACTCAGATAATTATCGAATTACAAAATACAGTAACCGTAAAAAACTAATTAATATATATTTTTGTAATAAATTGGTTTTGATCAAATTCTTAAATGTAAATAATGATTTAGCATTTTTAAATACAGTATCCAAACCATTCCACAAACCAATTCCCTGAATTGAGGTTGACCGACCCCTCGAACTGGTTCTATATTTAGGTTTAACAAAAATATCAGTTCCCTTTAGATTATAACAGCTTCGACATTTAACAAAAGTATTTGGATATTACATGGTAATTCCTTTTCATGAGCTCTATACATAACTGATAAAATATTGTAATCCACAAGTCATTTAACTTTAACAATTTCAATTTGTGAAATAATGTGCTTGATGGGTGACAACAATTTGTTCTGGTAATTATTCTTATGGTACGTCCTGACCAAACGCGTTTTCAACGGCAGGAACGTCCAGTTTACATGCAAAGTCAATGGGGGACGCACCTCCAGCCACGTCTTGGCGTCGCGCGTCACGTGACGTGCGTGTTGAGCGTGCTGGAAAAGCGTTTTCCGTGCACGTGAACCCGCGTCAGCCTCCAAGCACGCGTTGAACATTGCTGAACGTTTTCGCCGTTCAAACGTTCAAACGCCGTTCAACTCTGGTTGATCAGGGAGAGTCGGGGGGGAGGAGAGAGGGGGACGCGGAAACGAGGGGGCGCGCGCACTATGTGACGTATTGGGACACAGAAAAAACCCGCGGAGTCATGGACTATGGAAGAGAAATCTGTGTGTTCGCGACAACTCCTTCACGACCAGTCAAGTCTGCTCTCTACAGAGACTGGCAGAGTGCAGTGAGGAACTCGTTGTACTGGTAAGCTCCTCCCACACCCCCCGCCGCCGCAGCTTCTCGTTCTGGTCAGGACACAACTGGGTCCAGTGCGTCCACTTGCGTGCGTGACGAGCCTTTTTGCCGTTGAAAACGCGTTTGGTCAGTACGTACCATTATAGCTCTTTCCTGTAACAGTGAATGTTTTACATGCTTTACCCCAGATATCAACACAAGAAATCATATGTGGAACAATAATTGTGTTGTACAAGTACAGAGCTTTATCATTAAGCAGGTTTCTGACTTTTTACAGAACGGCAATAGATCTCGCTATCTTTGTCTTTACTGAATTAATGTGATGTTTCCACGTCAGTTTATCGTCAATGATGACACCCAGAAACTTCACATCACTCACACGACATATCTCAACACCATCAATCATAAAAGGAATATCAACAGTTTTTTAACTAAATATCATGTATTTAGTTTTATCTAAATTAAATGATAATTTATTTAGATTAAACCAATTTTGTATTTTTACTAATTCAATCTTCATAAACTCGAAAATCTGTTTAATATCATGACCAAAACAAAATAAATGTATCATCAGCAAAAAGGATACTGTACATTTGAGAAGTACTGACACCTTAACCAAATCGTTAACATACAGAATAAATAACTTCGCTCCAATGATAGAGCCCTGAGGGACTCCACATGTAATATTACAGAGGTTGGATCTTACATTGTTTATGTGTACAAATTGTTTTCTGTTACTAAGATAGCTAGTTACCCACTGCAATGCTGGTCCTCTAACAACATAATTACTCAACTTGTCAATGAGAAAGGTGTGATCTACAGTATCAAAGGCTTTCTTCAAATCAACAAAAATTCCGACAATATTTTTTTGATCAACTGCAGTAGTTATCTGTTCAATTAATTCCATTATAGCATTGGACATAGAAGTTTTTGCTCTGAATCCATACTGACTGTTACTTAAAATGTTATGTTTATCAATGAATTGGTCTAATCTAATTACAAATAATTTTTCTAAGATTTTTGAAAACTGTGGTAGCAAGGATATTGGTCTGCAGTTGTTAAATATGCATTTATCACCATCTTTAAAAAGAGGTACCACCTTAGCCACTTTCATATTATCTGGAAATTTTCCGGTTGAAAAGGATAAATTGCAAATATATGTAAATGGCTCAATGACATGATTCATTATAACCTTTAAAATTTCATATACATGTCAACCCAGTCTTTTGATCTCTTGTCAGAATTTTTTTTAACAACATTCATTAGTTCTTCTTTACTTGTTTCCCTAAGAACAATACTGTTAGTACTGCTAATGATTGAGTGATTCACTTTGTTACTAACTTTTGGTACTTTGGCTGCAAGACTTGGTCCCACATTAACAAAATATTCATTAAAACCATTTACAATTTTATTTTCATCATAAATGTTCACATTATTTTTTACAAAATTTTGTGAAATGCCATTCTTAGATTTGTGATTCTTCAAGACATTGTTCATCACTCACCAAGTTGTTTTTATATCACCATTATTTTTATTTAATAGTTCACTGTAATATTCCTTTTTGCATTTTCTTATAATACCTACTAACTTGTTTTTATACCTCATACTTTTCTTGAGATCATGTGTTCTTGATCTCAAAAAGCATGAGTACAAGTAGTTCTTTTTTTACAGGCATTTCTCAGTCCTTTCGTAATCCATGGTTGGTCATGGTTGTTATTCCTAGTATAATTAAATCACACACAGTTTTTCGTAAAGAATTTCTAAAATGTTCATAAACTCATCATAAGATGTGTTCACATCACCAACATACACTTTTTCCCAATTTTGTTTGTCCAAGTCATAGATTAGTCTATCCATCGCTTTTTTGGATGTGTTAATTACTTTTTCTTTTTTTACTGCTTTAATAAAGGTTTGTTCATTATTATAGATTGTAAAAATTGGTAGGTGATCGCTTAGATCAGTAACAAGAATACCCCCTATCACATCACCATTTGTTATATTTGTAAAAATATTATCTATTATAGTGGCACTGTGAGTTATGATTCTTGTAGGCTTTGAAATCAACGGATACAGTTCCCTTATCAGTCAGGTTCACTCAGTGCAACATATGACTATGGGAATTGCGCCACCGCGCGGTTCATATGAAGTAATACAATCACGCCTCGAACGAGGCAGGTGGGCGTCACCACAGAGGCCCCGCCCTCTTGGTATAAGACCGGATGACGCCCAGCCTACTTTCTCTTATGCCCTTCACCTCGCTTACACCTGAACTTCGTGGGACTCTCTGTAGCTACATCGCTCGATCGGAGGTAAGCTCGCTCCCTACACTGAGCGTACAGAGAAATTTCCTGCGTGTTGCTAGGCTAGTGAAAGGTAGTCCAGCCTCTTTTATTTAACCTCAAGGTTTTTTCTTCTCTCTTCGCAGCAGCTTCGCTTGACGGCGCTAACTGCCTCACACCACTACCCTGCTAACAAGTTAGCGGGCTAGCCAGCAAAAGCAACGCGACAAAGAAGACGTCTCCGGACCACGTTAGCACTGCTAACGAGCTCGAATCTTCTCAGCCATGGCTCCTGAGAAGGGAAAGCGAAAACCAAAAAATTCTAAAAAGACCAGCAGGCTAGCGAGCCCCAGCTCCCAGGCATGTCCCAGCGGCTACGGCTACTCCCTTTCGGCGACGGACACCCACGAGGCCTGTCCTGTCTGCCTGGGGATGTTGCACGCTAAGACAATGCTGGAATCCCCCGCGTCTTGCCCGTACTGCAGACAGATGCTCGAGGCTGTGAGGAATCGTCGAGTGGACATTGTGGTCAAGGCCATGGTCGGCTCCGCGGCGGCACGCGACCTGGACCTCACAGAGGCACTCACTCCCACACCGGAGCTCGAGGCCGTGGACTTGGAGGGTAGTGGCCACGCTGACTGGGGGACAGCATGGACATGACGGCCCCCGTCGGGGACTCCACCGTCAAATACGACACAAGAAGCCTGTTACGAGCAGACGAGCTCTCGCTAATAGCCTCGGGTGAGATTTCAGATGACAAAGCTAAGAACAAGGATGAAGGAGAAGAGGAAGACTTCTCCCAGAACCTGACAACAGCTCAGCCAGAGACGGATGTCTCAATCCCCGCTTTGTTCGACTTGTGTCGGAGAGCGGCGGACATGCCACGGATCCGTTGGCCAGAACCCCCACCTTGCCAACAGGTAACAAGGTTGGCGGGGAATTATTTCTATGCCAAACAGCAGTCAGCCACGAGGTACAGGATGCCGATTTTTCCAGATTTCCTGACGGAGCTCACTCACTTGGCCCCTAGGACGTCAGGCGCAAAACCAACTCTGCCCAGCAAAGCCTGCCGCGCCTTGGCCTCCCAGCTCGAGAAATGTTACCGGGCTCAGGGCCTCGCGGTCCGCGCCATGAACGCTTTGGCCATGATGCAGGCCTACTTGGCAGAGAAGCTGCAGGAGCTCCAGGTAACGACCAACAAAAAGGAAGCGGCAGAGATCCTAGAGGAAGCCCACAAGGCGACTGACTTCGTGCTTCGTATGATGGTGACTACGGCCATCGCTCAGGTGAGATGCATGACTGAAGTGGTCATCGCCCAACGCCACCTGTGACTGACTTTGACGGACCTGCCAGAGGACCAGCGTTACCCCTTCCTCCACCACCCGATCGAACCGACGGGACTCTTCGGAGGGGCTCTGGAGCGTATCCAGAGCAGGCTGGAGCAAAGACAAAAACAGGCTGAGGCCTTTTGAGAGGGAATGCAGAGAAAAGCTTTTGCACCCCCCAGAGACACCAGTGGGAGCAGGTCCCCGCAGCCTCGACACCGCTCGGCCACACGCCGTCCCCCGCCAAAAAGACCAGCTTACGATGGGGAGCAACGGCAGATACCCGCGGCAGGCCCATCTCAGACTGGCCAGTCCTGGACCAGGAACAGGTTTGTTCCTCGCCAAGCGGTTCCGCCGAGAACCTCCTCGGCAAACCGGGACAAAAGACAGAAGTTTTCCTGACGAAGCGGGACCACTTCACAGTTTTGCAGGTTCGTCCGCTTATGTGGTACGGGAACCAAGACTTTTAAATCCAGACTTTATATGTAAAAAACTACAAAAAGCTGATGACATTTGTGTGTGCACAAAACAAAGCGTTTCTGCTGTGTGTGTAAATCAGACGCATTTTTGTTCTTCAAAACACGAAAATAAAGTACCAATAGCACAAATTGCCCTGGTTCTTGACTCAAAAAAACAAAACAAAAAACAACAGCACCATTTTTGTGAAAACAGTCACGATGAAGGGAGAGGGTAATCACTCCTCCCTCATGGAACACAAGGTGTTAGGTCAGACTATGAGTCCCAGCGGGGCATCTGGGGTCTGTCTGGAGCAGACAGACTTCATGGCGTCCGCTGACGGACAGGTTAGCACGTCCGGGGCCATGCGGGGGCAGGCAAATGCTCCCCCTCCTGCACCCACAATGCACATACAACCCACAATAAACATATCTCCCAGGCTCACCGCGTACGCGCAGGCTTGGAGGACCTGTCACCCGAACCCGAACACCCGAACACCCGTGTGTTGTTTCTTTTTGTGCAAACAATAAACAAACAAACAAACAAACTGTGTCCTTTATCAACAGAGAAGGGGGGATGAGGTCCCGACCCGTCCTCAGCCTGACACACAAGCTGCTCACGTGGTGCAGCCCCCAAATATTGTCACTGAGAGTGACACACATTCCGGGCGAGCTAAACCACAGGGCAGATGCTCTCTCAAGGGGGCCTCTGCTAGCCTCAGAGTGGAGATTGACTCCACGTGTTGTGGACCAGTTTTGGGCACGGTACGGGCAGGCATCTGTAGATCTGTTTGCCTACAAAACCAGCACGCATTGCGGCCTGTACTTTTCACTGAAAGAAACAGACGCCCCGCTGGGAACAGATGCTCTAGCCCACAGCTGGCCAGAAGGGGTGCTATATTATGCATTCCCCCCGTCCCTCTGATTCAGGCGACGCTGGAACGTGTACGCAGGGGAGCTCTTTCCCTGATACTCATAGCCCCCAGATGGCCACAGAAACCGTGGTTCCCAGAAATGATGTCACTGTTGTCAGGGACACCATGGCAGCTGCCCCACCACAGGGACCTGCTGACTCAGGCCCACGGGCAGCTCCTTCACCCACGCCCAGAACTGTGGCAACTCTTAGCCTGGCCGCTGAGAGGAACAGGCTGATGGCCTCCGGCCTCCCCAGCAATGTCCTAAACACGATACAAGGAGCGAGAACCCAGTCAACCCAGACTCGGTACACTTGAAAATGGCGTGTTTTTGAGGTCTGGTGTCTGGAAAGGAATATTATCTCATATTCCTGTGATCTGGTCCAGCTCCTCACCTTTTTACAAGACCTGCTGGAAAAAGGCCGCTCCTTTTCCACCATTAAGGTGTTTTTGTCAGCCATCTCGGCGTGCCACGAAGGCAGGGGGGATAAAACACCTGGTGCCCACCCTCTCATGATATGTTTCATGAAGGGTGTACTAAGAAAAAGGCCTCCCAGTAGGACTCTGGCCCCTGATTGGGACCTTCAGTTAGTCCTGGATGCCTTGTGTGAGCCTCCTTTTGAGCCTCTCAGCAGCATTAAGATAGTTTGTTATCTTATAAAACTGCTTTGCTCTTGGCTATTTGCTTAGCTAAACGTATGGGTGACCTCCACGCTTTATCTGTGCACCCAATGTGTAAAAGGTTTGCCCCTGACAGGCCAAAGGTCACCCTACGTCCAAACCCCACATATGTCCCAAAAGTTTCAACTCTAAATCCCAGAAGTCTGGACTTTGAGCTCTCTGCGTTTCCTCCCCACCCTGTCCTCACTGAGGAACAGAGGAGGTTAAATTAACTCTGCCCTGTCAGAGCATTGAGTGTTTACATCCACAGAACTGTCAGTTGGAGGAAAACAAACCAACTGTTTGTATGTTTTGCCAATCCTGCTGCTGGCAGAGCCCTTTCAAAGCAGTGCCTCTCACACTGGGTGACTGAGGCCATAAAAAGGGCGTATAGCAGCAAAGGTCAACAGGTACCCTCTGGGGTACACGCCCATTCCACTCGAGGACAGGTAGCCTCATGGGCTCTGTTTAAGGGTGTTCCAGTGGCAGACATTTGTGCTACGGCAAACTGGAGTTCCACAAACACATTTGCAAAACACTATAGTTTGGATGTCACTGCATGTGACGTCACTCAGGCTGTACTCTCTACCACACAGTAGAGATCAGCCAAAACGCCTAAAGTATAAAGGCAGAAGTTCTCACAAGCATGCATTTTACAGAGCATTTCAAGGGCGTGAATGAATTATGTTCCCATAGTCATATGTTGCACTGAGTGAACCTGACTGATAAGGGAACTGAAAGTTATGCACCATAACTCATGTTCCCTGAAGGAAGGGAACGAGGTGCAACATATGTTTGCCCTTTTCAATGCCCAAGCTCGGTGAAGTGCACTTGGAGGAAGTAGGCTGGGCGTCATCCGGTCTTATACTAAGAGAGCGTGTGTTCTTAGGATAGCTTTTTGATACTTTTAAATTTTCAGCTGATCCTTTGCTACTTTGATTGTAGCTAGCAAATTATTATTTTGAGCTTTAGTACAGTACCAGGCGATAAGGTGGTGCATATGGTGGAGCTGAGAAGGTCACCGGATTGAACCACAGCCAATCAGCCAGGCACCTTTCTGGGTGGAGTTTGCATGTTCTCTCCATGCATGTTTGGGTTTTCTCCGGGTACTCCAGTTTCCTCTCACAGACCAAAAACATGCATTTTAGGCTGAATGGTAACTAAATTGTACCTAGGTGTGAGTGAATGGTTGTTTGTCTCATTTGTCTCTAAGTGTCCCTTTGATGGACTGAAGACCTGTCCAGGGTGTCCGCTGCCTTTCACACAGTAACTGTTGGGTATGGGCACCAATGACCCCCGTGACCCGAAAAGGAAGAAGTGGGTAAAAAAATAAAGGACAGATTTTTTTTCTTTTATCTGTTAGCTGGTGTTCTGATACTTTTAGTTTTTAGCTATTGAACTACTAAATTTAGCATTAAGCTAGCCTTTGATTAATATTTAGCTAGTCCTTTGCTACATTTAGCCAGTCATCAGGTACTTTAGAGTCTAGCTACCCTTTTTTATTTTTATTTTTTCAGCTAACCTTTGCTTCCAAAGCTTTTAAATACCTTCTTGCTACTTTTGGACTTTTGGTGTTAACTAGCATTTTTTTGTTGTTGTTGTTGTTGTTGTTGTTGCTTGTAATCAACATATTAACTCCTTTTAGCATTTGGCTTCAGAAAAGTCATTGAGCTTTCACCCTGCACTTTCACAGAAAAAAACAGTTTTACTTTTTTGCTTCTATTTTAACTATACTTTAGCCTGGCCCTCGCCTTCCTGCACAGCTCCGCTCAATTCTCATTTCCCTTCACTGCACAGTCTGGGACTTCTCCCATAGACAACGATTTCTCCGGTAGATTTTTGACCGGACCAATCAGAGAACAGAAGGGGCGGAGTTTTTGGCCCCTAACCCACGCCCCCACCTGTCCCAGCGCAGCCAGCGAGCATTCGCATGTTCTCATTCAAAGCGATGCAAAGCGATGCAGGACTGTTTTATATGTGACACAAATTTATTAATTTCCCCTTCTTAATCCCTTATCTGGAGTTTTCTTTTGTTTTTTTTTCTCCCAAAAGTCAAGTAATCGCTCCCTCCTCCCTCCTCCTTCTCCTCCTCACCCTCCGCTGAGTGAAATGAACAAGGAAATGCCTCAGGTTGTCACGAGAGAATTAAAGTCAGGTTTTACGTTGCTGCCCGAGTCCCATCAGATTTCCTGGTCTTCTGGTGTGTTGGACCAGCGCTCCATGGTTTTATTTTATTTTATTAGAACGTTTTATTAACATATAAACACAGAATATGCAGCGCAGCAGCCGGCAGCGAGAGAAAAAGCTGCAGGAGGCGGAGCTGAAGTCAAGTTCAGAAGACCACGGGGGAGCAACGCAGCCAACGAGCATTCGCATGTTCTCATTCAAAGCGATGCAGGACTGTTTTATATGTGACACAAATTTATTAATTTCCCCTTCTTAATCCCTTATCTGGAGTTTTCTTTTTTTGCCAAAAGTAAGTGATCATCGCTCCCTCCTCCTCCTCCTCCTCCTCCTCTCCCTCCGCTGAGTGAAATGAACAAGGAAATGCCTCAGGTTGTCACGAGAGAATTAAAGTCAGGTTTTACGTTGCTGCCCGAGTCCCATCAGATTTCCTGGTCTTCTGGTGTGTTGGACCAGCGATCCATGGTTTTATTTTATTTTATTAGGACGTTTTATTAACATATAAACACAGAATATGCAGCGCGGCAGCCGGCAGCGAGAGACAATTCAGCAGGAGGCGGAGCTGAAGTCAAGTTCAGCAGACCACGGGGGAGCAGCCATCAGCAGAGGCCACGCCTCCAGCAAGAATCGTTTCTCTATAACAGAAAGTCCAGACCCTAGTACGAAGCGAAGTGAAGGACAAGGGTCTGGTTTTAACCAGGCTAACTATACTTAGTAACCAAGCTGAAATATGCTTCACAGACAAAGTGTAGACAACTCAAATTAAGCACATGTAGTATACTTTTAGCAAAGTCTAATGAAATCCACAATGACACAAGAACACATCTATTCAATAATTTTCATTTGCACTTTCACTTGTTGGTTTGTACTTGGGTATTGCTGTTTTTTGGGTGGGGGGGATTTATATAGCATTTACTCCCAGTATTAAAGGTGCAGTTTAAACAGCAAAATATGAAAATGTACAAGTGGCTTCTTCAAGTGTTTTTATGCCTGACAAGTTTTAAGTCCCTGTAATTAGGGTTGTATAGGTGCTTGTTTACCCTAAAACAATGGTTTTCCACATACAGCGTGGGAGCTGAGGACGTAAAACATGGCCTCTGCAATGTGACCGTAGCAGTGAGTATAAGGAGTAATCATCTTATTATTAGGTCAAACATTACGAGCCAGTGACACGTTGTTGTTGTAATGTCGTAATCAGATGAGTGTATCTAAAACTAGTAGTGCAAGAAGTTGTGCATACTCATACTTTATATATACCAGTGCATGATTTTTTTTACTGTTTTGAGATAGAAGAAGTGACTGGGGGAGTGGTGGGGCAGAGGTTAGAGAAGGTGAGCCTGTGATATGAAGGTCGCCAGTTAACCCCCCCGACGGCCAACATCAAAAATGTTGGTGGGAAGCGTGAAACATTAACACCACACCTGCTTACCTCACTTGTCCCACTTTGGGCCCCTGAGCAAGGCCATTAATCCCCACCATCTGCTCCCCTGGGCATCCAAAATGGCATCTCTCTGCTCCACACAGAGGGCTGTGGTAGCTCTGTGGTAAATGGACTGCATTTATACAGCGCCTTTCTATCTTATCAAGATACTCAAATCACTGTACACTACAATCGGTGCCCTAATTTACCCATTCATACATCACTCTACTAGATCTCTACAAAGCTAATCAGAATTTGTAGAATTAATCAGTGCTTCCTCACATTCATACACCAAAGGGACACACATCGGAGGCAATGAAGGGTTCAGTGTCTTGCCCAGGGACACTTTGGCATGTGACTGCTGGTAGAATCAAATCCCCAACTCTTGCATTGGAGGGTGACTGCTCTAACCACTCAGCCACAGCCACCATATAGCCACCCTGTGGTCTGTGTTTGTGTCAGAAAGGGCATCCAGCGTAAAACCAATTGCCAAAACTTTGGTTGAGTTAGTTCACTGTGGAGACCCTTGAGGAAGGGAGTTGAAGGAAGAAAGAAAGAGATAGGAGAAGTTGTTTTATTTTGATCCCTATTGAAAAGAGTAGTCTAAAACCATAAGTAGGATTGTAACTTCTGCATGTCAACTCTTTAACAGAGGCTTTATTTTTGGATTTTATTCATTGGACAGTAGCACAATGTGTTCATAGTTTCCACATTACAGTATATCAAAAAGGCCTTTCAAACAGTAACATTTGAAGCTTCTCTTGACCAGTTAAAAAGTTCACAACAGATTACATTGTAAATGTTTCACCATAATGCTGGTTGGCCTTGTAATACTCAAACTGATATGAACTTTGGACCAAATGTGACGCCAAGGTGTATAAAACATTTAATGATCAAACTGAATGCTGTGAAATTCATAAATTCGCTCACTGGTTGTGGCTCTTCACTGACTAGGGAAGATGAGAGTGAAAACCTGCATCTATCCAAACAACTGTACCCATGTTTTTGTTTCAGGATGTGAATGTGAAGAACATTTTCCTGTATGTTGTTAAAACATAAATAAAGCAAAAACGAACATTGCAAAATATTTTGTGAAAGATGACAAAGAAATACATGATGAGAATGATATCGTAAATGAATTTAATCAATATTTTGTAAATATTGGATCAAGCCTTGCAGCTAAAATACCAAAAGTAGATAATAAGGTGTGTCATTCAATTAAAAGTTGCACCAACAGTATTTTTCTTAGTGGAACTAACAAAGAGGAAATTATGAAAATGGTAAAAAATCTCTCAGACAAGAGATCAAAAGACTGGGTGGACATGGATATGATGTTCGTAAAGGAAATAATAAGTTATGTTATTGAACCGTTTACATATATATGCAATTTATCTTTTTCAACAGGAATATTTCCAGATAACATGAAAGTAGCAAAGGTAATTCCTCTTTTTAAAAATGGTGATAAATGTGTATTCAATAATTATAGGCCAATATCCTTATTACCACAGTTCTCAAAGATTCTAGAAAAACTATTTGTGTCCAGATTGGATCAATTTATTGATAAACAAAACATTTTAAGTAGCAGTCAATATGGGTTTAGAGAAAAAAACTCTACGTCAATGGCTCTCATGGATTTAATGGAACAAATAACTAATGCTGTCGATCATAAACAGTACTGTGTTAGTGTTTTTGTTGATCTAAAAAAAGCATTTGATACCATTGACCACACCATTCTCCTTGAAAAACTAAATAAATATGGTATTAGAGGACCAGCATTACAGTGGGTATCTAGCTATTTGAAGGACAGGAAACAGTTTGTGCAAATAAATGATGTTAGATCTGACCTCCGTGATATCACTTGTGGAGTTCCTCAGGGTTCTGTGCTTGGACCAAAGTTGTTTATTTTATATGTGAATGACTTGGTAAATGTGTCAGCACTACTTAAATGTGTTCTTTTTGCCGATGACACCACTTTTTTCAGTTCGGGTAATGACATAAAACAGATTTTGGATATGATGAAAACAGAATTTATAAAAATACAAACTTGGTTTAAATTAAACAAATTATCTTTGAATTTAGATAAAACTAACTACATGATTTTCAGTAACAAAAAGGGAATTGTTGATGACGATCCATTTGAAATTGAAGATGTTGTGATCTGTAAAGTGAGTGAAGTGAAGTTTCTGGGTGTTATCATTGATGACAAACTGACATGGAAACATCATGTAAATTCTATTAAAAAAAAACTAGCTAGAGCAATTGCAGTACTGTATAAAGTCAGGGATTTTTTAATTGATAAAGCTTTACATATGTTGTATAACACAATCATTGCTCCACATTTAATCTATTGTATTGAGGTTTGGGGAAAAGCATGCAAAACTATTACAAAGCCTGTTTTTATTTTACAAAAGAGAGCTGTAAGAGTAATCACCAGAAAACATTTCACTCACCCTTCAAACACCTTGTTTATTCAACTAAACTTATTGAAATTCCAGGAATTGGTAGAATATAGTATTTTATCAATTATGTATAGGGCTCATAATAACACATTACCTTTAAATATCCAAAGAAATTTTATAAAAAGACAAAGTTATTACAATCTCAAAGGGACAGAGATATTCATCAAACCACAATTCAGAACCAGCTTAAAAGGACGGTCTACCTCAATTCAGGGAATTCGATTGTGGAATGCTCTGGAGAGTGATGTTAAAAATGAAAAATCAATGTATACATTTAAGAAAAAGGTCAAAAAGGACTTGCTCAAAAACTATATGATGTAATCTTGCGTGTTTGTGTATTACAATTATGTTGTACTTATGATGTACGGTACGTTTGTGTATTACAGTTAGAAAAATTAAGTAGAGTTATTCATTTTATGAAGCAGTTTGTGTATTACAGTTAGAAAAATTAAGTAGAATTATTCATTTTTGTGATGAATTTGTGTATTACAATTAGGAAAATTAAGTAATTAAAATTAAGCGAAACGTAACTATTTCTTATCTCAGACCTCCAAAAATCTAAACGATCCTAAAAAATTCTGGAAAACCATTAAATCTCTCTCAGGCACCCCCCAATCATCTGACCTCCCATCACAATTTCTTGTTGACTCTGTTCCTGTGTCAAATAAGCACGAGATCCTGAACTGTTTCAATAAACATTTTGTTGCTTCTAGTTCATTATTTGACACAGTTACAAACGGAAAATCAGCCACTTTATCTAATAATCAAACTTCTACAAATCAAATCCCTCCTACAAGTCAACCATCTGTTAATCACACCTTCTCTTTTTCTCCGTTCTCAGTCAGTGAGGTAAATAAACTGTTAAATGATCTTGATCCTAAAAAATCTGCAGGTCCAGATGAACTTCCACCTTATTTCTTAAGGCTGGCTGCTCATATCATCACAGTCCCTGTGACCCACATCTTTAATCTGTCCATAAGCCAAAACACCATTCCGGATGCTTGGAAAACAGCCTTTGTTCTTCCTTTGCTGAAGGGAGGTGACCCCACCTCACTGAACAATTATCGACCGATCTCTAAACTCTGCATCTTAGCCAAGGTTCAAGAAAAACTGATAAACTCTCAGATCAAAAATTATCTGGACTCATTTAACATCTTACCTCTCCATCAATCTGGTTTCAGGAAAAAACACAGCACAACAACTGCTTCTCTGAAGGTTCTGAATGATGTTGTTGAAGCATTGGATGCTAAGGATTATTGTGCTGCACTTTTCTTAGACCTGTCTAAAGCTTTTGACACTGTGGATCATAACATCCTGTGTCATAAGCTCTCAGAAATCGGTTTCTCTGATCACACCATCGGTTGGTTTTCTAACTATCTTTCCAATCGGAGGCAATGTGTTCAACATAACGGTACTTCTTCCAGCTATTTAACAGTTAAAAATGGTGTACCACAAGGCTCAGTTTTAGGACCAACTCTCTTTACAATCTACATAGCTAATGTAGGTCACTGCATCCCTGATGCATCCTTACATTTCTATGCTGATGATACAGTTGTTTACTGCCGAGCTAAAACAGTAGCTAAGGCTTTCCAGTTACTGCAATCCGCTTTTGACATCATCCAGTCAGATTTGTTCCGTCTCAAACTTGTCCTAAATGCTGATAAAACAAAAGGGATGTTTTTTTTCAAATAGGAAGGCGGTTCCAGCAGATCCTCCTCTGATTTTATCTTCAAATGGTGTCCCTATTGAGTTTGTTGATTCCTATAAATATCTGGGTATCCTGATCGATTCACATCTCTCTTTTAAACTCCACGTGGAAAACCTAGTGAAGAAACTGAAAGTTAAACTGGGTTTCTTTTTCAGAAACAGATCATGTCTAACACTGAATGTTAGGAAACGCCTTGTATCTGTGACTTTCCTTCCCTCCATTGATTACGGTGACATTCTCTACATGAATGCTCCTACAAGCACCCTGCGGATGTTGGATGTGGTCTATCATGGTGCACTAAGATTCATAACTGGTTGTGATTATCGTACCCACCACTGCACCCTGTATTCACTGGTTAACTGGACATCATTAACCTCACGCAGACTCTTCCACTGGTACATTTTCATCTTTAAATCACTTCTTGGTCTGCTGCCCTCATACATCTCCTCCTACATGTCTCTGCGTGAGTGCAGCTACAGTGTGCGCTCTCAGGACATGATTACCTGCAGTGTTCCGTCAGTGAGGACTGAACTTGGAAAAAGGGCCTTCTCCTACTCCGCTCCAGCTTCCTGGAATATCTTACAAAAAGATCTGAAGCTCTCGACCTTGACTTCTCTAAATGGTTTTCAGAATCTGTTGGAATCCTGGCAAAAACCAATGCAGATTTGTTCCTGTCTTTGATTTTATACGTCTACCTTATAATGTTTTGCTAGTTTTTTGATGCTTTGTTAAAAAAAAAAAAAAAACTTTTGTTTTTTTCTCTCTTTTGTTTTCTATTGTTTATTGTTTGTTTGTTTATTGTTTAAGGAAATTCTATCATTGCTGTTCATTGTTCTTTAGTTTTAGCAGGTCGCTTTCGTAAATGAGCCCATGAGGTTCAAAAGATTTACCTGACTAAATAAAGGTTGAATGAATAAATAAAAGTAGAATTATTCATTTTGTGAACATCTTGATGTTGTGCCATCTTTTAGTTTGTGTATTTCAATTAGAAAAATTAAGTAGAATTAAGTAGAATTATTCATTTTATGATCTAGTTTGTGTATTACAGTTAGGAAAATTAATTTAAAAAAAAAATAGGAAAATTAAATAAAATTATAAAAAAATAAAATAAAATAAAAAAAATAAAAAAATTAGAATTAGAAAATTAATTAGAATTATGGGTGATGTAGTTTGTGTATTACAGTTAGAAATATTAAGTAGAATTATTCATTTTGTGATCTAGTTTATGTTTTACAGTCAGGAAAATTAAGTAGAATTATTCATTTTGTGATGTAGTTTGTGTATTACAGTTAGGAAAATAGGTAGAACTATTCATTCTGTGATGTTGCTTGAAAGTTATCATTGGTTGAACAAACTGTGAAATAGGGGCAGATATAATAAGATTTCATCTTCTTTCTGCTCCCTTCATTTTATCCTACTTGTAATCTTGTATCTGATGAAACTGTCTTATATTGTTCTTTTAAAATGAATGAATAAACATCAAATCAAATCAAATCAAAACGGTGAGGTCTTTTAGTTGTACATCAAACTTATGCATCATCACTTGATTAAGTATTTATTAACACTCATAATATGCTTGTGTATGCATGAATGTCTGTATATTCAGCTTTTTATGTTTTGAAGACAAAGACCTGAAAAACAAGATTTTTCCACTGTTGAATTCAGGTAAAACTAAGGCTGTTACTTGCTCCTGGAAAAAAAAAAAATCATACAGTTAAGGCTGAGTTAGACTTTCGCTTTGGTCCGCAGGCAAGAGCGCGCGCGCCGCGCGTGCACTGTGCCGCACGGCGAAATGCGTTCATAGTTTCGCCCCTGTGTTTATGGTTGACGCACGGCGGAGCATGGCAAAGTGCTGTTCTTTTACGGGCCAGCAGGTGGCAGTAGCCTCTACAACATGTGCATATGTTACAAGAAAGGGTGTAGAAGAAGAAATCTACCGTAGAAGAAGAACTGTTTGACGTCACAACACAAACAAAATGGCTTCCCGCTCGCTTCATTCTTGAACTGTCTTTATTAGAGGAGCAAATTATAATAGAACAACAGTTATTGTGTCTTGCAATTTTAATGAGACGAAGAAGACGCAGAAGGAGATGGTATGTTCGGCCATTACACTCTCAGAGACGTACTGGTGGGGAATATAACATGCTGGTGATGCCGATGCGGAGAATTGACGAAGAAATGCACTTCAGTTACTTCCGCATGTCTGCACGCCGATTTGATGACCTGCTACATCGTATTTCGCCTTTCATACGACATGGAAGGACCCACAGCAGCCCTGTGACATTACCCGAGCGTTTGGCAGTGACTTTAAGAATCCTGGCTTCAGGTAGCAGCCAGAAAAGTGTAGCAGCCAGCTACAAACTTGGTGCAACTACGGTTTCCCTGATAGTCTCTGAGGTGTGCCAAGCTATATTGTATATTGCTATATGTATTTGAATGTTAAATGATTTTAAATAAAATGAAACTACATTGAAATATCCACTTCAGCTTTCCGTCTGTTTTGTTTGCATATTGTATTTACAAAGCCACTAACAGTTGTATTACATAAAATTTGGTATGAAAGACTTTTTTATAATTGTAAGAACATTAGATGTTAGAATTATTTGGAAACCTGAAATGGCATTGTAAATATAAGTCCCATATTGCATTAAAATGAAGCATTGCTACCTGACACGAAAAATCTCAATGTGTAGTAGCCTTTATTTCACCAGGAATGTGAAGTGGAATGTGGAGAAACCTGTATGTTGTGTCCTGCAATTGCATAAGACTGACAGCAGGGGGAACCTCCGAGTAGGGAGAGAACAGGATGTGTGCAGGAGAGAAGAAGAAGTTGGAAGAAGTGAAATAAAGCATGGTGTTATGAAGTCAGCTCCGTCTACAGTACTCTGATTCTACACCTACATATTAGCAACAACACAACATTGGCGACGAGGATGGCTCTTTCTGTACCTTTGCCTGCTCCATTCATGCCGTGCCCAGGTGAACCGACGATACCGTTTCCAACGTGGCTAAAAATGTTCGACAACTACATGCTAGTGATCGGAGACGACTGGCCTGATGCCAGAAAGCGCGCGGTTCTACTCCATGCTTTGGGTACGGAAGGACAAAGACTTTTCTACAGCCTGCCGAATACCGGGACCACGTTCGCTACTGCTATTACTGCTCTTAAAGAACATTTCGTCCCGAAGGTGAACGTGATTGCTGAACGTCACAAGTTTCGACAACGTGTACAACGGCCGGATGAAAAGGTACAACAATTCTTAGCTTCTCTGCGTGAGTTAGCTGCCACATGTGACTTTGGAAACATGGAGGAACAAATGCTACGTGATCAACTGATAGAGCGTGTTGCTAATAATCGAATCAGAGACAGACTGTTACTCGAACCGGAGCTAACTCTTGCTAAAGCTACAACGTTGGCGCTACAAATTGAGAGTGGATTAAGAGATGCTAACGTACTTTCTGATGCTACCGCTGCTAGCATTTCTGTTCCCGTGAGGGCTGTACTGTCTGATGCTAACGCTGCTAACGCTTCAGCTCCCGTGAGGGCCGTACAAAGACAGCCGAAGTCAAGCCGCCGCTGGGACGCGAGGAGGACGCCGCGGGACCATGCTGCTTCCACGACTCAACTTGCTGCTACTACACGCCGTTCCTGCTTCCGCTGTGGATCCTTCGACCATCTTGCTAACAACCCTGCATGCCCTGCTGCTAAAATGACATGCAACCAGTGTGGTAAAGTGGGTCATTTTTCACGTGTTTGCCGTTCAACTCAAAAGGAGGTACGTGAAGTCGTCGTTAATGAAGCCACGGTTCTTTACATGAACAATGCTGTACAAGACAAGATTCTCTGCACCGTTCAAGTGACTGTTAATGGACGACGTACAGATGTTGAGCTGATTGTGGATACAGGCTCATCAGTGTCCATTATACCAGAAGAGATCTACCACACCTACTTTTATGACTGTGTACTAACTGAACCTACAGTTACTCTTGTTACTTATGCAAAAGAGAAAATTGCTGTGAAAGGGTGCTTAAAAGCTACTATTTCTCATGATGGTATTTCTACTGAAGGTACTCTTATTGTTGTTCAGTCAGGTGCTGCCCTGCTGGGTTTAGATTTATTCCAAGCATTACAAATGAAGCTTGAGGGACGACAAATTGTTACTGCTAATGCTACTTCTCTTACCTCTATGGTTCAGCCAGCTTTAACAAATACTGCTTCTGATCATTCTCCAGGAATGTCAGTTCGGGAAGTTGGTTATGCTAAAAACTTCATACATAAAGTACAGATGTTGCCAAATGCTGTTCCAGTGCAACAAAAACTCAGGAGACTTCCATTTTCAGTACGACAAGCTGTGTCGGAAGAGATCAAGGATCTCCAGGAGAAGGGTATCATTGAACGTGTTGATGCTTCTCCGTGGGTTTCTCCCATAGTTGTGACACAGAGAAGAGATGGAGGAAAGCCTCGCATATGTGTGGATCTGCGAGAGCCTAACAAAGCAATTGTTGCTGATTGTCATCCATTACCGCACATAGATGAATTGTTTTCAAATCTTCGAGGGGCTACTGTTTTTTCTACGATTGACTTAGCTTCTGCATACCACCAAATGCCTCTGCATCCTGAAAGTCGTGATATTACTGCATTCATCACTCATGATGGACTTTTTCGTTTCTGCAGAGTCCCTTTTGGTTTAGCCTCTGCCCCGTCAGCGTTTCAGAAAATGATGTCGATCATTCTTACAGGCTTACCAGGTGTACAAGCGGAGAGTACTTCAAGCTCTAACTGATGCTGGACTTACATTAAACATGCAAAAATGTAAATTCAGTCAGTCTTCCCTAAATTATCTGGGTCACACCATTTCGAGGGAAGGTCTTCAACCAGATCAGGATAGACTTGCTGCTGTGATTCATGCTCCAGCTCCACATGACCTGTCTTCTTTAAGGTCTTTCTTAGGTCTTGCATCATGGTACAATAAGTTCATTCCAGGCTTTGCAACGGTTGCTGAGCCACTACGTGAGGTGCTCAGAGAGTGTACAGATTCCACTTTCAAGTGGACTACGGAAGCTCAGTCTAGCTTCACTTCACTGAAGGACTTGATTGTAAATTGTCCTGCCTTAGCTCTGTACCACCCTGAATTGCCAATTTACGTTACTACTGATGCCTCAGATTATGGTTTAGGCGCTGTGTTAACGCAGCTACATCCAGATCAAAGTGAGAGAGTTGTCGCTTTTGCATCAAGAACTCTTTCTCCTGCTGAGCGCAAGTATTCCACGGTTGAACGTGAAGCTCTTGCCTGCGTTTGGGCAGTGGAAAGGTGGAGAACATACCTGTGGGGTCGTCGTTTTGCTCTTCGTACAGACCACCAAGCACTTACCACCTTACTCACTTCTAAAGGTGCTGGTCGTGCTGGATTGAGAATTGCCCGATGGTCTGCGCGACTTCTCTGCTTCACGTATGACATTACTTACCGTCCAGGACATCAAAATGTCATGGCTGACTGTTTGTCTCGATTACCATTACCGGCTGGAGATGAAGCAACAGAGGAACCTGACATGATTGCTGCTGTGTTTAAAGAGGCACTGTGTGCTATTTCTCTGGCAGAGTTTACTAATGCAAGTGAAACCTGTCCAGAACTGTCACTATTGCGCAACCAAATTGAAAAAGGTTGGCCAAAAGTTAAAAAAGGTCTTCCAGAGAACCTTGCTCCTTACTTTCAAATTCGAAATGAGTTGTCAGTCCATGGTTCACTAGTACTACGACTTGCAGATCGTTTAGTTGTTCCTGCTTCACTGCGTGCCAGAGTTGTTGATTTGGCACACGAAGGACATCAAGGCGTTGTCCGTACAAAGCAGAGACTGCGTGAACTTTTTTGGTGGCCAGGGGCCTCATGTACAAAGACTTGCGTAGATTTCTTACTGAAAAGTCACGTACGGACAAATCCAGAAAAGTGTCCACGCACAAAAAAATCCAGATTTATCAAACTGTGCGTACACCGGTATCCACGCACATTCCTTATGTACAACACAATCAACGTGGAATTCAGCGCACATGAGAGAGTGGCCGACTCCGCCTTTGACACGCCTCCGTATGAATATGCAAAGTCATTCAAATATGCCATGCACGACAGGAATGTCGTCTCTGCTCCATTGCAAATCATGTCGGAACGTGGAAAAAAGAGGAACTTCACGGACTGTGAACAGGAATCACTTCTGAGTGAGGCAGAGAAGCACGGAAAAAGGTTTTATTCGGCACGCCTAGCGCAAAACATACCATCCACTTTTAAACAAGAAGTTGACCCATCTGCTCTAACATGCCTGTATAGGTTAGTGGTGAGCGCGCCCGCCCTTCGTCCCAAAGGTCGTGAGATCGACTCCCCCTTGGTACAACGTTTTTTTTTTTCATTCCAGATTTAAAGAACACAGGACAACTATTTAATAAAACAACAAGAAATAGAACAATACATGAAATGAAAGGAAGCAGACGATTTCTTGTTTTGTAAATAGTTTTCATGTGTATTTAAATCTGGAACGAAAAAAAAAAAGAGAAACGTTGTACCATGCGAGATTCGAACTCATGACCTTTGGAACTAAAGGCAACCGCGCTACACACTGACCTAAACGTAGGCGTGTTGGTACAGCTTGGTTAACTTCTTATTTAAAGAAATCACATCTCATTGTTGTCAATATCGTTGCCACTATTTGGCGCATGCTTTTATATCCACTCATCTAATTGCGTCCATGTGGATGTAATAATTGTTAATCATGTGTGTTTGGTGGGATTTATGATTATTTTCATATCATGGACACAGTTTCTCTGAATAACCTGTAAGTGTCGCCAAAGGAACAATAACCACAGAAACGTGCGTACGCAAGCAGGGGAGCAGCCGTGGATTTGTACGTGGATGCGCAGATATTCCCGTTCATATCAGATTTGATACATACGCCACTTTGCGTGGAAAGTGACATGCGCAATGTTTTTGTGCGCACGCATGGTTGATACATGAGGCCCCAGGTCTGGACCAATTTGTACATTCTGTCATTGCTTCCTGTGTTAATTGCCAGTTCAGTGATAAGGTTGCAATAACTAACACTGCTCCACTTACTCCTGTTGAATTTCCTAGCAAACCATGGGAAAAAGTTGCAATAGACATTACAGGTCCGTTTGAAAATGCTAAATGGGACTGCCGTTATGCTATTGTGCTAACAGACTACTACAGCAAATGGCCTGAGGTTGCATTCGCTCCTACTGTTACTACAGATGTAATAATACGGGTTTTAAACACTGTGTTCAGTAGGGAGGGTAATCCGATGTATCTTGTTTCAGATAATGGTACTCAGTTTACTTCGCATGCGTTTACTACTTTTCTGAGAGAGAGAGAGATACAGCACTTAAAGTCAAGTGTATATTATCCCAGAGCAAATGGTGCTGTGGAAAGATTTAACAGAGTGCTTAAAGACTGCATACAAACAGCTGAAAGAAGTCACAGCTCATGGAAGGAAGCTGTCACTGAATTCCTTCACAACTACCGAGCTACTCCGCATGCAACTACCGGAGCTACTCCATTTGAACTACTGAGGAACAGAAAGATGCGTACCAAGTTAAACATACTCCCAGTAGAACTGAAGAGCAAAAGCCAAGCTCAAATACAACAGAGGGTGAAACAAAAGCAAAACAAAATGAAGGAATATACTGACAAGAAAATGAGAGCTAAAGTACCAACATTCAACGTGGGTGACACTGTTCGTGTTCGCAGACCGGATCACGTTTCCAAAGGATCTTCCAGATTCACAGAACCACGTACTGTAATGAAGAAAGTTGGACCAAATACTTTCTTACTGAGTGATGGGCGCAAGTGGAATGCTTCAAAACTTGCACTCTTCCCAAAACAAATCTTACGTGCTGCAGAACAAAATGATGATACTGTACTCGATGCATATGCACTGCCAGGAAATACTGATGAACCGCTTGCTGTGTTAAGAAGAAGTCAAAGAGATAGAAATGCACCAAGCTGGTTGTCAGGTTTTGTAAGTTAGAGTGAAAAAAAGTGTAAACTATTCCTGTTCATACTGTTCTGTAAGACAAGTAAA
>JBBPBX010009304.1:6955-43056 GCA_038048925.1 Garcialebias charrua
GCCCATAAATGGAGCACGCATCAGTCTGTCCTGACAGGTGGAGGTGTGCAGTTTGTTTGTGCTGACATGTTTGCAGGTGAAGTGCGATCATTACTGGCCATTTACAGACGAGCCTGTGATGTACGGCGACGTCAGCGTGGAGATCTTGTCTGAGAGCGAGTCTCCGGAGTGGATCATCAGGAAGTTCAGACTGGGATACGTGAGTCTCTTCACCTCACCTGAGGGAAGCACCTGAGCTCAGAAACGTTGTTTACGGTGAATGCTTCCACCTCCAACAGGCTGATGAGACCCGGGACGTCCTCCATCTGAACTACACTTCGTGGCCAGATCATGGCGTCCCCACGGTGAACGCCATCGAGAGCATCCTGCAGTTTGTCCACATTGTCCGCCAGCAGGCCAACAGGACCAAAGATCCCATCATCGTCCACTGCAGGTCAGTAAACCCCAGATCTCTGTTTGGAACATGTCCTAAAGGTCTCTGAAGTCCTCTGAAGGTCTCTGAAGACCTCTAAAGGTCTCTGTAGTCCTCTGAAGGTCTCTGAAGGTCTCTGAAGACCTCTAAAGGTCTCTGAAGTCCTCTGAAGGTCTCTGAAGACCTCTAAAGGTCTCTGAAGTCCTCTGAAGGTCTCTGAAGTCCTCTGAAGGTCTCTGAAGACCTCTAAAGGTCTCTGAAGTCCTCTGAAGGTCTCTGAAGTCCTCTAAAGGTCTCTGAAGTCCTCTGAAGTCCTCTGAAGACCTCTAAAGGTCTCTGAAGGTCTCTGAAGTCCTCTGAAGTCCTCTGAAGGTCTCTGAAGACCTCTAAAGGTCTCTGAAGTCCTCTGAAGGTCTCTGAAGACCTCTAAAGGTCTCTGAAGTCCTCTGAAGGTCTCTGAAGACCTCTAAAGGTCTCTGAAGTCCTCTGAAGGTCTCTGAAGACCTCTAAAGGTCTCTGAAGTCCTCTGAAGTCCTCTGAAGACCTCTAAAGGTCTCTGAAGTCCTCTGACGGTCTCTGAAGACCTCTGAAGGTCTCTGAAGTCCTCTGAAGGTCTCTGAAGACCTCTAAAGGTCTCTGAAGTCCTCTGAAGTCCTCTGAAGACCTCTAAAGGTCTCTGAAGTCCTCTGAAGGTCTCTGAAGGTCTCTGAAGGTCTCTAAAGGTCTCTGAAGTCCTCTGAAGGTCTCTGAAGGTCTCTGAAGTCCTCTGGAGTCCTCTGAAGACCTCTAAAGGTCTCTGAAGTCCTCTGAAGACCTCTAAAGGTCTCTGAAGTCCTCTGAAGTCCTCTGAAGACCTCTAAAGGTCTCTGAAGTCCTCTGAAGGTCTCTGAAGACCTCTAAAGGTCTCTGAAGTCCTCTGAAGGTCTCTGAACGTCTCTGAAGTCCTCTGAAGGTCTCTGAAGACCTTTAAAGGTCTCTGAAGTCCTCTGAAGGTCTCTGAAGGTCTCTGAAGGTCTCTGAAGTCCTCTGAAGGTCTCTGAAGACCTTTAAAGGTCTCTGAAGGTCTCTGAAGACCTCTAAAGGTCTCTGAAGTCCTCTGAAGACCTCTAAAGGTCTCTGAAGTCCTCTGAAGGTCTCTGAAGACCTTTAAAGGTCTCTGAAGACCTCTAAAGGTCTCTGAAGACCTCTAAAGGTCTCTGAAGTCCTCTGAAGGTCTCTGAAGTCCTCTGAAGGTCTCTGAAGACCTCTAAAGGTCTCTGAAGTCCTCTGAAGACCTCTAAAGGTCTCTGAAGTCCTCTGAAGGTCTCTGAAGACCTTTAAAGGTCTCTGAAGACCTCTAAAGGTCTCTGAAGACCTCTAAAGGTCTCTGAAGTCCTCTGAAGACCTCTAAAGGTCTCTGAAGTCCTCTGAAGACCTCTAAAGGTCTCTGAAGACCTCTAAAGGTCTCTGAAGTCCTCTGAAGGTCTCTGAAGTCCTCTAAAGGTCTCTGAAGTCATCTGAAGTCCTCTGAAGACCTCTAAAGGTCTCTGAAGGTCTCTGAAGTCCTCTGAAGTCCTCTGAAGGTCTCTGAAGACCTCTAAAGGTCTCTGAAGTCCTCTGAAGGTCTCTGAAGACCTCTAAAGGTCTCTGAAGTCCTCTGAAGGTCTCTGAAGACCTCTAAAGGTCTCTGAAGTCCTCTGAAGGTCTCTGAAGACCTCTAAAGGTCTCTGAAGTCCTCTGAAGTCCTCTGAAGACCTCTAAAGGTCTCTGAAGTCCTCTGACGGTCTCTGAAGACCTCTGAAGGTCTCTGAAGTCCTCTGAAGGTCTCTGAAGACCTCTAAAGGTCTCTGAAGTCCTCTGAAGTCCTCTGAAGACCTCTAAAGGTCTCTGAAGTCCTCTGAAGGTCTCTGAAGGTCTCTGAAGGTCTCTAAAGGTCTCTGAAGTCCTCTGAAGGTCTCTGAAGGTCTCTGAAGTCCTCTGGAGTCCTCTGAAGACCTCTAAAGGTCTCTGAAGACCTCTAAAGGTCTCTGAAGTCCTCTGAAGTCCTCTGAAGACCTCTAAAGGTCTCTGAAGTCCTCTGAAGGTCTCTGAAGACCTCTAAAGGTCTCTGAAGTCCTCTGAAGGTCTCTGAACGTCTCTGAAGTCCTCTGAAGGTCTCTGAAGACCTTTAAAGGTCTCTGAAGTCCTCTGAAGGTCTCTGAAGGTCTCTGAAGGTCTCTGAAGGTCTCTGAAGTCCTCTGAAGGTCTCTGAAGACCTTTAAAGGTCTCTGAAGGTCTCTGAAGACCTCTAAAGGTCTCTGAAGTCCTCTGAAGACCTCTAAAGGTCTCTGAAGTCCTCTGAAGGTCTCTGAAGACCTTTAAAGGTCTCTGAAGACCTCTAAAGGTCTCTGAAGACCTCTAAAGGTCTCTGAAGTCCTCTGAAGGTCTCTGAAGTCCTCTGAAGGTCTCTGAAGACCTCTAAAGGTCTCTGAAGTCCTCTGAAGACCTCTAAAGGTCTCTGAAGTCCTCTGAAGGTCTCTGAAGACCTTTAAAGGTCTCTGAAGACCTCTAAAGGTCTCTGAAGACCTCTAAAGGTCTCTGAAGTCCTCTGAAGACCTCTAAAGGTCTCTGAAGTCCTCTGAAGACCTCTAAAGGTCTCTGAAGACCTCTAAAGGTCTCTGAAGTCCTCTGAAGACCTCTAAAGGTCTCTGAAGTCCTCTGAAGGTCTCTGAAGACCTCTAAAGGTCTCTGAAGTCCTCTGAAGTCCTCTGAAGACCTCTAAAGGTCTCTGAAGTCCTCTGAAGGTCTCTGAAGACCTCTGAAGGTCTCTGAAGTCCTCTGAAGGTCTCTGAAGACCTCTAAAGGTCTCTGAAGTCCTCTGAAGTCCTCTGAAGACCTCTAAAGGTCTCTGAAGTCCTCTGAAGGTCTCTGAAGGTCTCTAAAGGTCTCTGAAGTCCTCTGAAGGTCTCTGAAGGTCTCTGAAGTCCTCTGGAGTCCTCTGAAGACCTCTAAAGGTCTCTGAAGTCCTCTGAAGACCTCTAAAGGTCTCTGAAGTCCTCTGAAGTCCTCTGAAGACCTCTAAAGGTCTCTGAAGTCCTCTGAAGGTCTCTGAAGACCTCTAAAGGTCTCTGAAGTCCTCTGAAGGTCTCTGAAGGTCTCTGAAGTCCTCTGAAGGTCTCTGAAGACCTTTAAAGGTCTCTGAAGTCCTCTGAAGGTCTCTGAAGGTCTCTGAAGGTCTCTGAAGTCCTCTGAAGGTCTCTGAAGGTCTCTGAAGTCCTCTGAAGGTCTCTGAAGACCTTTAAAGGTCTCTGAAGGTCTCTGAAGGCCTCTAAAGGTCTCTGAAGTCCTCTAAAGGTCTCTGAAGTCCTCTGAAGGTCTCTGAAGACCTTTAAAGGTCTCTGAAGACCTCTAAAGGTCTCTGAAGACCTCTAAAGGTCTCTGAAGTCCTCTGAAGGTCTCTGAAGTCCTCTGAAGGTCTCTGAAGACCTCTAAAGGTCTCTGAAGTCCTCTGAAGACCTCTAAAGGTCTCTGAAGTCCTCTGAAGGTTTCTGAAGACCTTTAAAGGTCTCTGAAGACCTCTAAAGGTCTCTGAAGACCTCTAAAGGTCTCTGAAGACCTCTAAAGGTCTCTGAAGTCCTCTGAAGACCTCTAAAGGTCTCTGAAGTCCTCTGAAGTCCTCTGAAGGTCTCTGAAGACCTCTAAAGGTCTCTGAAGTCCTCTGAAGACCTCTAAAGGTCTCTGAAGTCCTCTGAAGTCCTCTGAAGGTCTCTGAAGACCTCTAAATGTCTCTGAAGTCCTCTGAAGTCCTCTGAAGGTCTCTGAAGACCTCTAAAGGTCTCTGAAGACCTCTAAAGGTCTCTGAAGTCCTCTGAAGGTCTCTGAAGTCCTCTAAAGGTCTCTGAAGTCCTCTGAAGTCCTCTAAAGGTCTCTGAAGGTCTCTGAAGTCCTCTGAAGGTCTCTGAAGTCCTCTGAAGGTCTCTGAAGTCCTCTGAAGTCCTCTGAAGGTCTCTGAAGTCCTCTGAAGTCCTCTAAAGGTCTCTAAAGGTCTCTGAAGTCCTCTGAAGTCCTCTGAAGGTCTCTGAAGTCCTCTGAAGGTCTCTGAAGACCTCTAAAGGTCTCTGAAGTCCTCTGAAGGTCTCTGAAGACCTCTAAAGGTCTCTGAAGGTCTCTGAAGTCCTCTGAAGTCCTCTGAAGGTCTCTGAAGGTAAAAAATAAGCAGTGAGTGGCTCCATGAAAAACATCATTCATATTTCCAATGATGTAATGATGTGCTACGAGAGGAGATAAAATACTCGACCAAGTCTTCACAAATGTAAAGGGGACATACACGGCGAAGACACGCCCAGCGCTCGGATCTTCCGATCACGACTCTCTGATTCTGGCCCCAAGAGAACTCCCTCCACTCAGGCGCTCAAAGCCGGAACAAAGAGAAATAACAATCTGGCCTCAAGATAGTTCCCCCATGTTGAGAGACTGTTTTGAGAGGACAAACTGGTCTGTTTTCAGAGAAGCAGCCACTGATGGTAGTTCAGTGGACATGGAACTGTACGCTTCCTCAGTCCTGGGTTACATCAGTACATGCTCTGAAAATGTATCCATAAAAAAATATGTGAAATCCTACCCGAACCGGAAACCCTGGTTAAATAAAGAAGTTCACGCCTTGCTAGCAGCCAGAGACACTGCATTCAAGTCAGGAGATAAAGTGGAACTGAGAAAGAGCAGGAATGAACTGAAGGATGGCATTAAGAAGGCCAAGGCCACGTATGCACAGAGGATCGAGGGACAGTTCACCTCACAAGACCCACGGAGCATGTGGAAGGGTATTAAATGCATAACAGATTACAAAGGCAAAAACAAACAATGCCCCAGGGACCCATCTCTGCCTGATGCCCTCAATAAGTTTTATGCACGTTTTGATGATCCAAACAGACCTGCTAGCACCAGACTCACCTCATCACCAGATGAAGAGCATCTCAGGGTGTCCGCAGCAGAAGTGAGAGGCAGTCTCAGAAAGATTAATCCTCATAAAGCAACCGGACCAGACAACATCCCAGGGAAAGTTCTGAAGGAATGTGCGGACCAGCTCTGTGAGGTGCTGGCTGACATCTTCACCACCTCACTTGCACTGGAGTCAGTTCCCACCTGCCTGAAGACCGCGACCATCATCCCAGTCCCAAAGAGCTCCACAGTGACTGGTCTGAATGACTATAGACCGGTGGCCCTCACCCCGATAGTCGCTAAATGTTTTGAGAAACTGGTCATGTCCCACATCAAGGCAACCGTCAACATCAATGAGGACCCTCATCAATACGCATACCGTGAGAACCGATCAACAGAGGACGCCATTTCTTCCGTGGTCCACACTGCTCTCACCCACCTGGATCAGAAAGACTCATACGTGCGTCTGCTCTTTGTGGACTTCACATCTGCCTTCAACACCATGATCCCCCAAACTCTGATAGACAAACTATCTACACTTGGACTAAGCCCCTCTATTTGTAACTGGATACTAGACTTCTTAACAGACAGACCACAGTCCGTGAAGATCCACAACTTCTCCTCCTCCACCATAACCCTCAGCACTGGCTCTCCTCAGGGATGTGTGCTGAGCCCCCTTCTGTTCACTCTGCTCACATATGATTGTACAGCCACACTTCCAGGCTGTCATATTGTTAAGTTTGCAGATGATACAGCGGTGGTGGGATGCATCACAGATAATGATGAGTCCAGCTACAGACAGGAGGTGGAACACCTGGAGAGCTGGTGCAAAGAGAATAATCTTCACATGAATGTGAAGAAGACAAAGGAGATGATTGTGGACTTCAGAAGGAACAAACACACCCACACCCCACTGTATATAGGTGGATCTGCGGTGGAAGTGGTCTCCAGCTACAAATACTTGGGTGTACACATGAATGATAACCTCAGCTGGAGCAACAACACCACCAGCCTGATCAAGAAAGGTCATCAGAGACTCTACTTCCTCAGACGGCTGAGACGAGCTGGTCTGAGCAGCCCAGTTCTCACCTCGTTCTACAGGTGTGCAGTGGAGAGCATCCTGTGCTCCAGCATCAACGTGTGGCATGGAGGCTGCACAGTTGAAGAGAGGAAAGCTCTGCAGAGAGTGGTGAAGGCTGCACAGAAGTCTGTTGGAGTCAGTCTCCCCACCATCACAGACATTTACACCTCTAGATGCAGGAAAAGAGCCACCTGTATCATGAAAGACCTCACTCATCCAGCACACTCACTCTTTGCCCCACTCCCCTCAGGACGGAGGTTGAGGAGCATCAAGTGTAGAACCACTAGACTGAGGAACAGCTTCTACCCTGAGGCTGTTAGACTCATGAATAAATAAAAATAAAATTAAAATAAACACTGCAAAATATCACATCATGCTGATGCTGATCTGTTTTCTTGTTGCTGTGTTCATCTGTGTTCATCTGTGACCATCTGCTCATACAAACTCATGTTCGTGCTGCTGTTTATTCCCACTATATTAGGCTTAGTGTATTACTAGTTGATGTTTTTCTTAGTTAATTCTAGATGTTATTACTGTTTTTCTCTTTCATTGTTGTTGGATGTAACTGGGACCTCGTGTACATAATCTCGTTTTCATCTCATGTACCACATGCGGTGCAAATGACAATAAAGACTCTCTGACTCTGACTCTGACTCTGATGTAATGTGCATCTCCCTCATCAGATATTTTTAATATCGTTTTAACAGAACGTATGTTAGAATAAACGTCTAAAATAAAAACAGATACTTCAAAGGGACTCATTTTTTTTACTATAATTAATGTTGAATAATTACTAGATACATTAATTAAAGTATTACCATTTCTGTGCTCTTTAGACGACTTTGATTGGGTCCTTCACCCTCGAAAACTTCCTGCTGCAAACTCGGAGTCCCACTCACTTCCTGAATGTAAAAGCTCAAACAAATACTGCTGTAGACCTAAATTATAACCAGCAGTTTCTTGTTCATCACTCGAAATAACTTCGGCTTCCCAAACTGAAGACAAACCGCTCTAATCTTCACTTAAATTGCTAAATGTGTCGGTTTCCATATTGTCTGCCATTATAATGTACATGGGGCGTTCTAGCTGACATTCCTGTTCATACGTCACAGATGTCGTATGCGGAAGTACCCGGATTTCCCGTGAAGAAACACGGCGCAAATTTTTAACTCACTTTGAAACAAATTTTAATTAATTTATCGTTTTGTTTGCAAAAACGAACATAGTTGAATGATACAAGATATATATGTTGTGCCAGTTTATGCAAAGTTCCAACATCATGTCACACACGCTTTAAGGACTCATATTTAATTGGATTTACGATAACTGGTTACTGCTTTTTGGATTCGGCTGGTTGTTGGTTTTATCCATGATCAAGGAAGTCATCTGCAGCAAATTGGGACCCGATCACGCTGCTGCCTTTGTGATGGCTTGGTTCGTTCCTTTGTACCCAGACTCAATTGTCTTGGGCAGAATGGATCAGATCTCGGTTTTTTTTACTCTGGCACTTTCCATCAGTGTGGCCACATAATTTGGACATTTTTTTTAACCGTTTTTGGACCAACACAGACTCAAGGTAGATGCCATTATGTTCTGCCTGTCCCCTAAACAACTGTGTGTTTATCTGAATCTGGCTCCCCCGACTGACCTTGAAGGCCACCTTATCAGAATATGCTTGGAGGACATGTAATCTGACGCTCAACCCCGCCCATCGGGGAATTCCACCATCAACCAGAGTGAACCAGCTGAATAAACATTCTGTCATCATTTCATGACTCTTGGATTCTCATTAGCGTTGACCTTGGCCATTCCCCGACATCCTCGAGAAAGTTTACAGATCTCATCGGAGGGAGCTGGCTGATTATTCCATCCTTATTCCATTATTCCATGCTGGAGATTTCAACATTGATTGGAATAAGTCGACCCCCCTCTGTGATAAATTCAAGGAATGTTGCCTATCTCTCAATCTAACACAACTTATCGATTCTCCTACCAGACCAAACATAAAATGTCCCGAAAAATCTTCTATCTTAGATCTGTTTTTCACAAATGCACCTCACAAATTTCCTGGTATAGGTGTATTTGCCAACGTTTTGAGTGATCATTCCGTAATAGCAGCTCTTAGATCTACTAAACTTCCACCTGCTAAGCCCAGAATAATTCAAAAAAGGGATTTGAAACGTTTCAGTGAACAGTCATTCCTTTGGGATCTATCCCTCTTTGATTGGCAACGTATCCTACAAATCAATGACGTGAACACCGCTTGGAACTATTTTCACGATAGTTTCATTCTCTTTGTAAACAAACACGCACCTTTCCGGCAGTTCAGGATAAAGAGCCGTGACAGCCCCTGGTTTACTCCTGAACTAGCTGATCTCCTGCACTGGAGAGATCATCTTTGGGCCGCAGCAAGAAAATCACACTCAGACACTGATTGGTTGAAATTTCGGCAGCTAAGGAATAAATGTACAACTGCCATCAAAGCCGCAAAACGTAACTACTTCTTATCTCAGACCTCCAAAAATCTAAACGATCCTAAAAAATTCTGGAAAACCATCAAATCTCTCTCAGGCACCCCCCAATCATCTGACCTCCCATCACAATTTCTTGTTGACTCTGTTCCTGTGTCAAATAAGCACGAGATCCTGAACTGTTTCAATAAACATTTTGTTGCTTCTAGTTCATTATTTGACACAGTTACAAACGGAAAATCAGCCACTTTATCTAATAATCAAACTTCTACAAATCAAATCCCTCCTACAAGTCAACCATCTGTTAATCACACCTTCTCTTTTTCTCCGTTCTCAGTCAGTGAGGTAAATAAACTGTTAAATGATCTTGATCCTAAAAAATCTGCAGGTCCAGATGAACTTCCACCTTACTTCTTAAGGCTGGCTGCTCATATCATCACAGTCCCTGTGACCCACATCTTTAATCTGTCCATAAGCCAAAACACCATTCCGGATGCTTGGAAAACAGCCTTTGTTCTTCCTTTGCTGAAGGGAGGTGACCCCACCTCACTGAACAATTATCGACCGATCTCTAAACTCTGCATCTTAGCCAAGGTTCTAGAAAAACTGATAAACTCTCAGATCAAAAACTATCTGGACTCATTTAACATCTTACCTCTCCATCAATCTGGTTTCAGGAAAAAACACAGCACAACAACTGCTTCTCTGAAGGTTCTGAATGATGTTGTTGAAGCATTGGATGCTAAGGACTATTGTGCTGCACTTTTCTTAGACCTGTCTAAAGCTTTTGACACTGTGGATCATAACATCCTGTGTCATAAGCTCTCAGAAATCGGTTTCTCTGATCACACCATCGGTTGGTTTTCTAACTATCTTTCCAATCGGAGGCAATGTGTTCAACATAACGGTACTTTTTCCAGCTATTTAACAGTTAAAAATGGTGTACCACAAGGCTCAGTTTTAGGACCCACTCTCTTTACAATCTACATAGCTAATGTAGGTCACTGCATCCCTGATGCATCCTTACATTTCTATGCTGATGATACAGTTGTTTATTGCCGAGCTAAAACAGTAGCTAAGGCTTTCCAGTTACTGCAATCCGCTTTTGACATCATCCAGTCAGATTTGTTCCGTCTCAAACTTGTCCTAAATGCTGATAAAACAAAAGGGATGTTTTTTTCAAATAGGAAGGCGGTTCCAGCAGATCTTTCATCGATTCACATCTCTCTTTTAAACTCCACGTGGAAAACCTAGTGAAGAAACTGAAAGTTAAACTGGGTTTCTTTTTCAGAAACAGATCATGTCTAACACTGAATGTTAGGAAACACCTTGTATCTGTGACTTTCCTTCCCTCCATTGATTACGGTGACATTCTCTACATGAATGCTCCTACAAGCACCCTGCAGATGTTGGATGTTGTCTATCATGGTGCATCCTGCAGATGTTGGATGTTGTCTATCATGGTGCACTAAGATTCATAACTGGTTGTGATTATCGTACCCACCACTGCACCCTGTATTCACTGGTTAACTGGACATCATTAACTTCACACAGACTCTTCCACTGGTACATTTTCATCTTTAAATCACTTCTTGGTCTGCTGCCCTCATACATCTCCTCCTACATGTCTTTGCGTGAGTGCAGCTACAGCGTGCGCTCTCAGGACATGATTACCTGCAGTGTTCCGTCAGTGAGGACTGAACTTGGAAAAAGGGCCTTCTCCTACTCTGCTCCTGCTTCATGGAATATCTTACAAAAAGATCTGAAGCTCTCGAACTTGACTTCTCTAAATGGTTTTCAGAATCTGTTGGAATCCTGGCAAAAACCAATGCAGATTTGTTCCTGTCTTTGATTTTATACATATACCTTATAATGTTTTGCTAGTTTTTTGATACTTTGTTAAAAAAATATATATATATATATATATATATATTTTTTTTTTCTCTCTTTTGTTTTCTATTGTTTATTGTTTAAGGAAATTCTACCATTGCTGTTCATTGTTCTTTAGTTTTAGCAGGTCGCTTTCGTAAATGAGCCCATGAGGTTCAAAAGATTTACCTGACTAAATAAAGGTTGAATGAATCCTTATCAGAACTCTTACAGTGTCCTCAAAAGCATCCATGGACATTGCTCACCGCTCTCAGTGCTCCCCCTCTGCAGAATATCCACGTCACTATGTGCTTATTTGTGCGAGGTGTTTTTTAATATTATAATTTTTTTTCCTCAAGCATGAAGAAAGATTTTAATAGGAATTTTTTCGCCTCCATTTCCTAACGTGTCTAATTTCATTACTTTTTGTCTGTCTAAACCAGGGGTCTGCAACCTTTAGGATCAAAAGAGCCATTTCTGCCCCTTTGTTCACTAGATTAAATGTGTCCAGAGCTGCAAAACTCACTGCAGTTGCCATTATCAACTGGTGGCCCATGGTCCACTTGAAGTTTGTTAGAGGGAGGTTTTCTGGCCAGTAGACGTTAAGTTATAAAACTAAAAACATCTAATGATTGTTAACATTTGACATTTGACATTTTGAGGCAAAAGAAAAGACTGGATTCCATCCATCCATTATCTTTACTTGCTTTTTACTTTCTGGGTTGTGGGGGTCACTGGTGCTCATATCCAGGTTGCAAGTCTATCATAGAAGGCTGGATTCTTGTAAAATAAAATGTATATATATTTTGTAAAACAAACAATGAACAGTTCAGGCTTATGTGTTGTTGTTTTTAATTGTGGAGAAATTGAGTATCCTACTTTAAAGAAGAAAAAAAAAGCATAAAGTTAAAGGAGTATAATTTACTCTGTGTATTTGTACTAGTGTCCACATATTTGCAAAGGAAATGACAGAAAAACAGCTAAAACTAGTCATTTTTGTTGTGGATACAACATCCTATAAAATTCAGTTTTATGTTTGTTTTGGTCAAAGCTTGAAAGAGCCGCTGCAGAGGGACCAAAGAGCCGCACGTGGCTCCAGAGCCGCAGGTTGCAGACCCCTGGTCTAAACAGATCTCACTTGTAAATGAGTCTTCTAAGCTCAATGTGACTTACCGTATTTTCCGGAATATAAGTTGCATATAAGTTTTGTCCAATTATTGCCAAAAAATTGGAAAAATCCATAAACGGGTCGCACCTAAATATAGGTCGCACCTATGTCACCGCCGACGTAACGCGTCATCCACCGCTGAGTCAACCCGGAAATATGGACCGAGTGTTTAGCTCTGCTGCTAATGTCTGCCACAGGAGCGCACAGCAAGGCTTTTAATAATAATAATAATAATTAATTCAATTTATAACGCACTTTTCATTAGTGAAAATCTCAAAGTGCTACACATATATTGAATGCTACACACATTCATAAACCGGTGGCGGCAGACTACCATGCAAGGTGCTTTCCAGTCCTACCTACTTTTAAGAAGATTAACACTGTAAAAACAATTATTTGTTTGATAAAAATTTTAGCTGACATTATAGCACAAGGGTTAATGGTTTATTAGCCGAGTGGTTTATTAGCTATTTGCTAAAATATGCACAGAAATAAAACGGAAGCTAACACGAGACGATTCCGTCTCTAAAAAAAACGAATAAAAAATTGAATTTTATCTCAATTGTTTCATACAGGTCAACAGTTTGTAAATTAAACCCATATAATTACACTCTGTGAGCAGAAAAAATATCCGTCGAGTGGTTTATAAGCTATTTATCTAAATAGTAGGTATCTGTTTACGGTAGCTAACCGCTAACAACGAAGCTAAAAAGAACTATATTTTTTTAAATCTCAAACATCTCATAAAGCTAGTCAGTTGTAAATGTCCATACAGTGATTACATTCTGTAAGTTTGATAAAAATCTGTCCTGTGGTTCTTGACTTATCTTGCTACAAACAGCTAACAAACACAGAGCTAACAGTAGTTCCCTCCAGAGCAGGGAGCCGGGCAGCGACAGAGTCGGTCCGAGCAGAGGAGGCTTTTTTTTTCGGATACATGAGCTAGAAACGGTCGGTGGATTCTCTGGAAGTGCCCCCTAGCGGACAAAAGTGGTACTGCGCCATTTTTTTGCCAAAATGAAAAACGGTCACATCTGAGCCAAAAAATTGTCTAAAAATATGGAAAAAATCCATAAATAGGTCTCACCTCTCTGTAGGTCGCAGGTCATGCAAATTAGGCAAAAAGCTGCAACCTATATTCCGGAAAATACGGTATCTGTCTAAATAAAGGTTGAATGAAAAAGGTTGAATGAACATTTACAGCCCCTTTCCTCTACACCCCCACCCCCCACCTCCATTCGATGTCCACCAGATGGGACAGAATGGCTCTGTCAGCAGCAGGTGTGGTCTGTTCCATGATTTATATGTTGACGTTACACTCACTGAGATCATGGATTTCCACAGATTAGCTGTTTTGCTGAGTCTCATGTTTCTTTAGAACAAGGCAGAAACCTTCAGTGGAGCAGGACTGTGACTTTAATCAGATATTTAAGTTTTAATCTTTGCTCCAGTCATGAGTGGATGTTCTTTTTTCTGATCTTGATGGACAAACTCCAAAACATTCTGACTTTGTGTGAATCTTTTGGACCCCTCCTCAGTAAAAACCTGGACTGAGTCAGTTCTGTTTGTGTTTCAGTGCTGGGGTCGGCAGGACCGGGACCTTCATGGCTCTGGACCGCCTTATGCAGCACATCAGGGAGCATGAGTTCGTGGACATCCTGGGGATGGTGTCTGAGATGAGATCCCACCGGCTGTCCATGGTCCAGACCGAGGTCTGTTCACCCCCCTGCACAAACACCAAGTCACTTCACAGGAACCACCACAGCTCATCGACCTCCGCTAACACAGAATAAGATCCAGCTTAGTTGTTCCTACAGATATTGTGCTAACCTTCTGTGTGGTAGTAGCTGAGAGTCATCCCCATCACGTTTGAGTTCAAGAAGTGACAACGGCAGTTTTTTTAATTTAATTTAATTTTTTTATCATTTTTATGTTTGTTTTTCAGGAGCAGTTTATCTTTTTGTTACTGTTTGTTCTTAGTTTGTTTTCACTGAGTTCAGTTTATTTCTGTAGCTCCAACAGACATCGTCTCAGAACTCTGAACAGAATAAATCAGTTAAAGTTCTCTCTATGAGGAAGCAGCAGATTGTGTTAAGTCTTCACTTCATCACAGTCTCTCAAAGGAGACAGTGGAAAGAAAAACTCCTTTAACAGGAAGAAACCTCCAGAAGAACCAGGCTCAGGAGCCAGCTGGGTCTGAGAGGACAGGAAGTAGAAACAGACACACAATGACAGGTCCAGGTTTCTATAGTCCAGGTGTACTTTCTATAGTCCAGGTGTACTTTCTATAGTCCAGGAGTACTTTCTATAGTCCAGGTGTACTTTCTATAGTCCAGGAGTACTTTCTATAGTCCAGGTGTACTTTCTATAGTCCATGTGTACTTTCTATAGTCCAGGTGTACTTTCTATAGTCCAGGTGTACTTTCTATAGTCCAGGTGTACTTTCTATAGTCCAGGTGTACTTTCTATAGTCCAGGTGTACTTTCTATAGTCCAGGTGTACTTTCTATAGTCCAGGTGTACTTTCTATAGTCCAGGTGTACTTTCTATAGTCCAGGTGTACTTTCTATAGTCCAGGTGTACTTTCTATAGTCCAGGTGTACTTTCTATAGTCCAGGTGTACTTTCTATAGTCCAGGTGTACTTTCTATAGTCCAGGTGTACTTTCTATAGTCCAGGTGTACTTTCTATAGTCCAGGTGTACTTTCTATAGTCCAGGTGTACTTTCTATAGTCCAGGTGTACTTTCTATAGTCCAGGTGTACTTTCTATAGTCCAGGTGTACTTTCTATAGTCCAGGTGTACTTTCTATAGTCCAGGTGTACTTTCTATAGTCCAGGTGTACTTTCTATAGTCCAGGTGTACTTTCTATAGTCCAGGTGTACTTTCTATAGTCCAGGTGTACTTTCTATAGTCCAGGTGTACTTTCTATAGTCCAGGTGTACTTTCTATAGTCCAGGTGTACTTTCTATAGTCCAGGTGTACTTTCTATAGTCCAGGTGTACTTTCTATAGTCCAGGTGTACTTTCTATAGTCCAGGTGTACTTTCTATAGTCCAGGTGTACTTTCTATAGTCCAGGTGTACTTTCTATAGTCCAGGTGTACTTTCTATAGTCCAGGTGTACTTTCTATAGTCCAGGTGTACTTTCTATAGTCCAGGTGTACTTTCTATAGTCCAGGTGTACTTTCTATAGTCCAGGTGTACTTTCTATAGTCCAGGTGTACTTTCTATAGTCCAGGTGTACTTTCTATAGTCCAGGTGTACTTTCTATAGTCCAGGTGTACTTTCTATAGTCCAGGTGTACTTTCTATAGTCCAGGTGTACTTTCTATAGTCCAGGTGTACTTTCTATAGTCCAGGTGTACTTTCTATAGTCCAGGTGTACTTTCTATAGTCCAGGTGTACTTTCTATAGTCCAGGTGTACTTTCTATAGTCCAGGTGTACTTTCTATAGTCCAGGTGTACTTTCTATAGTCCAGGTGTACTTTCTATAGTCCAGGTGTACTTTCTATAGTCCAGGTGTACTTTCTATAGTCCAGGTGTACTTTCTATAGTCCAGGTGTACTTTCTATAGTCCAGGTGTACTTTCTATAGTCCAGGTGTACTTTCTATAGTCCAGGTGTACTTTCTATAGTCCAGGTGTACTTTCTATAGTCCATGTGTACTTTCTATAGTCCAGGTGTACTTTCTATAGTCCAGGTGTACTTTCTATAGTCCAGGTGTACTTTCTATAGTCCAGGTGTACTTTCTATAGTCCAGGTGTACTTTCTATAGTCCAGGTGTACTTTCTATAGTCCAGGTGTACTTTCTATAGTCCATGTGTACTTTCTATAGTCCAGGTGTACTTTCTATAGTCCAGGTGTACTTTCTATAGTCCAGGTGTACTTTCTATAGTCCAGGTGTACTTTCTATAGTCCAGGTGTACTTTCTATAGTCCAGGTGTACTTTCTATAGTCCAGGTGTACTTTCTATAGTCCAGGTGTACTTTCTATAGTCCAGGTGTACTTTCTATAGTCCAGGTGTACTTTCTATAGTCCAGGTGTACTTTCTATAGTCCAGGTGTACTTTCTATAGTCCAGGTGTACTTTCTATAGTCCAGGTGTACTTTCTATAGTCCAGGTGTACTTTCTATAGTCCAGGTGTACTTTCTATAGTCCAGGTGTACTTTCTATAGTCCAGGTGTACTTTCTATAGTCCAGGTGTACTTTCTATAGTCCAGGTGTACTTTCTATAGTCCAGGTGTACTTTCTATAGTCCAGGTGTACTTTCTATAGTCCAGGTGTACTTTCTATAGTCCAGGTGTACTTTCTATAGTCCAGGTGTACTTTCTATAGTCCAGGTGTACTTTCTATAGTCCAGGTGTACTTTCTATAGTCCAGGTGTACTTTCTATAGTCCAGGTGTACTTTCTATAGTCCAGGTGTACTTTCTATAGTCCAGGTGTACTTTCTATAGTCCAGGTGTACTTTCTATAGTCCAGGTGTACTTTCTATAGTCCAGGTGTACTTTCTATAGTCCAGGTGTACTTTCTATAGTCCAGGTGTACTTTCTATAGTCCAGGTGTACTTTCTATAGTCCAGGTGTACTTTCTATAGTCCAGGTGTACTTTCTATAGTCCAGGTGTACTTTCTATAGTCCAGGTGTACTTTCTATAGTCCAGGTGTACTTTCTATAGTCCAGGTGTACTTTCTATAGTCCAGGTGTACTTTCTATAGTCCAGGTGTACTTTCTATAGTCCAGGTGTACTTTCTATAGTCCAGGTGTACTTTCTATAGTCCAGGTGTACTTTCTATAGTCCAGGTGTACTTTCTATAGTCCAGGTGTACTTTCTATAGTCCAGGTGTACTTTCTATAGTCCAGGTGTACTTTCTATAGTCCAGGTGTACTTTCTATAGTCCAGGTGTACTTTCTATAGTCCAGGTGTACTTTCTATAGTCCAGGTGTACTTTCTATAGTCCAGGTGTACTTTCTATAGTCCAGGTGTGCTTTCTATAGTCCAGGTGTACTTTCTATAGTCCAGGTGTACTTTCTATAGTCCAGGTGTACTTTCTATAGTCCAGGAGTACTTTCTATAGTCCAGGTGTGCTTTCTATAGTCCAGGTGTACTTTCTATAGTCCAGGTGTACTTTCTATAGTCCAGGTGTACTTTCTATAGTCCAGGTGTACTTTCTATAGTCCAGGTGTACTTTCTATAGTCCAGGTGTGCTTTCTATAGTCCAGGTGTACTTTCTATAGTCCAGGTGTACTTTCTATAGTCCAGGTGTACTTTCTATAGTCCAGGTGTACTTTCTATAGTCCAGGTGTACTTTCTATAGTCCAGGTGTACTTTCTATAGTCCAGGTGTACTTTCTATAGTCCAGGTGTACTTTCTATAGTCCAGGTGTACTTTCTATAGTCCAGGTGTACTTTCTATAGTCCAGGTGTACTTTCTATAGTCCAGGTGTACTTTCTATAGTCCAGGTGTACTTTCTATAGTCCAGGTGTACTTTCTATAGTCCAGGTGTACTTTCTATAGTCCAGGTGTACTTTCTATAGTCCAGGTGTACTTTCTATAGTCCAGGTGTACTTTCTATAGTCCAGGTGTACTTTCTATAGTCCAGGTGTACTTTCTATAGTCCAGGTGTACTTTCTATAGTCCAGGTGTACTTTCTATAGTCCAGGTGTACTTTCTATAGTCCAGGTGTACTTTCTATAGTCCAGGTGTACTTTCTATAGTCCAGGTGTACTTTCTATAGTCCAGGTGTACTTTCTATAGTCCAGGTGTACTTTCTATAGTCCAGGTGTACTTTCTATAGTCCAGGTGTACTTTCTATAGTCCAGGTGTACTTTCTATAGTCCAGGTGTACTTTCTATAGTCCAGGTGTACTTTCTATAGTCCAGGTGTACTTTCTATAGTCCAGGTGTACTTTCTATAGTCCAGGTGTACTTTCTATAGTCCAGGTGTACTTTCTATAGTCCAGGTGTACTTTCTATAGTCCAGGTGTACTTTCTATAGTCCAGGTGTACTTTCTATAGTCCAGGTGTACTTTCTATAGTCCAGGTGTACTTTCTATAGTCCAGGTGTACTTTCTATAGTCCAGGTGTACTTTCTATAGTCCAGGTGTACTTTCTATAGTCCAGGTGTACTTTCTATAGTCCAGGTGTACTTTCTAGTCCAGGTGTACTTTCTATAATCCAGGTGTACTTTCTATAGTCCAGGTGTACTTTCTATAGTCCAGGTGTACTTTCTATAGTTCAGGTGTACTTTCTATAATACAGGTGTACTTCCTATAGTCTAGGTGTACATTCTATAATACAGGTGTACTTTCTATAATACAGGTGTACTTCCTATAGTCTAGGTGTACTTTCTATAATACAGGTGTACTTTCTATAATACAGGTGTACTTCCTATAGTCTAGGTGTACTTTCTATGGTCCAGTTTTACTTTCTGTGGTTCAGGTGCACTTTCTATAGTGCATGTGTACTTTTTATAGTCCAGGTGTACTTTCTATAGGACATAAGACAAAAAAACATGTTAAGAGAATGTAACTGAACACCGAGCGGTGCCAATTATATTTAAGGGATATAATACTTGTCAGTTTGCTGACCAGCACAATATTCCAGAAGAAGTTGGAGCAGACTTGATCTGACCCAAATTCATTCGCGAGTTCACCCTTTTTCCGGCTTAAATTGCTTTGATGTGACTGAACAAAATGTAATTCCACGAGAGACTTCAACTTATGTTGATCCACCAAAAGATAGACCTTTTATTGAAACAATCATAAAAATACATTAAACATTTTTTACCGAGATTAGCTCTGATTTAATAACTACTTTAGACAAGAAATCAAATTAAACAAACGGACAGTTAGAGTCTAACTCCTGTTGGCACATTTACTTAAAAGATTAATGGCTTATTATGACAAATAAGAATAAGGAGGAAGAAATAGGATGAAATGAAAGCTAAGTTTAAAGGAAGTTAATTATTTTGAAATGACAGGGTGACACTTTTCCCCACACGAGTTAAAGCTGGGCTCCCGCACGCTCAGCCCACATCCACGACTCTTTACCTGTTGACGCTTCGTCTCTGTAGATAAGAGTTGAGAAGTATCTGGACACACACAATGGATTGTTTTGTCCAACAGTCGTCCAGTTGAAACTTCAGCGTGTGTGTGCTGATTCCACGATACGAGGAAACTCGCCTCTCTCGGCAGGAAACAAGGTGAACTCCTGACTGAGTTTCAAAATAAAACTCCCAGAAAACAAATTCTTTCAGAAATGAGTGAGTGAGTCACAGCAAGGCTTTACTGTAACTCTGCTGAGAAACGTAGGTCTAATTGACACAATGACCACCACGTTTCCAGCTTCTTCCAGAGGAGAAAACCAGTTGTTGAGTTAGTGGTCCCTCTTTGCACTAAAGTCAAAACGGGAAGTAAGACTTTATATGGAGGGCGGAGTCTGCCCACCTCCTGAATGGCTACTGGCTGGTTTAACAAAATAAAGGAGGGATTTTTCATTCCCATAGTGGAAGGTCTATGAAGGACAACAGAAAAACTGTTTACATAAGCGGCCAGATGGCGCTTGTTGGTACAGAGAATATTATGGCTAACTTGATAGACAAAGCAGAGAAGGAAGTTAAAAGTTTCCCTGACTTGTACCTTAGATTCAAAGCCTCCTGTACTGAAGAATAAACCAGCAGAAGGGTCAAACTCATGCAAGTAACAGATCATCATTAAATGACAAAAATATACTGTTGATCAATTCTGAATTAACACACATTAAATGGAAGTCTTTCTGATTGATTTGTGTTTCTTAATTCAAAATAAATGTAACAAAAATAGTGTCCACTTGTCTCCTTGAGGACTCAAGAAAGGTGTAACACTCAGAGTCTCAGAGAGATGTGAAGTGGTGTACTTGAAGGTCAAGCATGAGGACCTGTATCACTACAAGAAAATTTTTTACAAACCGGTAGAGTAGAGCAAGTGAATACAGCAGCAGAGTCACTTTGTCCTCCAGGAGTCTAAACCTATAGCAGCGGACCTAAGGGATAACTCATGAAAACCATGTCAACCCCAACTATAGGATTTATGAAAAAGTAAAGTCTTCAAAGTGGACAATGTGTCAGCCTCATGGACACAAACTGGAAGTTGGTTCCTCATTTGCGCCACTCAAGGTGGCTGCATGTTGGAGTAGCTGTTACTTTAATTCTTGGATATTGCTTTTGAAAACTTTATTTCCTCTTTTCCAGATGTAAATGTTTGTTTGTTTGTTTGTTTTTTGATAATTACTTCCTCTGGTATCAGATGCTGTGCAGCTGGAAGGGTTTTTACTGAAATGACAATAAGATGTTTTTTACAACTAGGAGCAGCTGATTAACATGTCAAAGCTCAAATAATATCTGAAATACAAATAAGATAAGAACTTAATAAGACAGAACTTTATTGATCCCTCAGGACATTGTTGTGCCAGAGTTTCACTACAGAGGAACATACACAAGGAATCACACAGAATATAAAAATATTTAAAAAATACTAACATTAAGGTGTAAAACAGGTTCAGGTCAGACAGAAACATTAAGAGTTGATTTTGGTGCAGGATTAATTTTATTGTCTTAAAGGGGGAGGAGTTGAAAGTTGAAGGACTTCCTGTTGTTCTGTGGAGCACCTGGTGGTGTCAGTCTACAACTGAAGGTGCTGCAGTCAGAGTCCAGGTGTCATGCAGGCGGTGTGACGTGATGTTCAGCATCTGGAGCAGGTTCCTCAGCATCTTCTGCTCAGACACCTGTCAGAGACTGCAGGTCCACTCCCAGAACTGAACCAGCTCTTCATGAGTCTGTTGGTATCAGCTGTCTTCACCCTGCTGCCCCAGCACGCCAAGAGTAGAAGATGATGCTGGAGACCACAGAATGAAACATCTGGAGCATGATCCTGTAGAGACCACCGAGTGGTAGAACATCTGGAGCATGATTCTGCACCATGGTCCTGCAAAGACCAGCCATTGGTAAAACATCTGCAGCATGGTCCTGCAGAGAACACAGAGTGGTAAAACATCTGGAGCATGGTCCTGTAGAGAACACAGAGTGGTAAAACATCTGGAGCATGGTCCTGTAGAGAACACAGAGTGGTGAAACATCTGCAGCATGGTCCTGCAAAGACCAGCCATTGGTAAAACATCTGCAGCATGGTCCTGCAGAGAACACAGAGTGGTAGAACATCTGGAGCATGGTCCTGTAGAGAACACAGAGTGGTAAAACATCTGGAGCATGGTCCTGTAGAGAACACAGAGTGGTGAAACATCTGCAGCATGGTCCTGCAGAGAACACAGAGTGGTGAAACATCTGCAGCATGGTCCTGCAAAGACCAGCCATTGGTAAAACATCTGCAACATGGTCCTGTAGAGAACATCGAGTGGTGAAACATCTCCAGCATGGTCCTGCAGAGACCACAGAGTGGTGAAACATCTGCAGCATGGTCCTGTAGAGACCACCGAGTGGTGAAACATCTGCAGCATGGTCCTGTAGAGAACATCGAGTGGTGAAACATCTGCAGCATGGTCCTGCAGAGACCACAGAGTGGTAGAACATCTGGAGCATGGTCCTGCAGAGAACACAGAGTGGTAGAACATCTGCAGCATGATTCTGCAGATGTTAAAGGACCTGAGTCTCCTCAGAAGAAAAAGGAGACTCTGGTGTGAACTGTCCAGTCCAGTTTATTGTCCAGGTACTTGTATCAGTCCACAGTGTCCACCTTGATGATGATGGGGCTGATCTTCTTCTTGTGGTCTACCTGCAGATCTTTAGTTTGTCCAGTGTTGAGTTGCAGCTGGTTCTGTCCTCCACCTCTGTGTTCATCTTCCTGGTCACCAGTGATGCAGCCCACAACAGCAGAGTCGTCCAGAACTTCTGCAGATGCAGGACTGTGAGTTGGACCTGAAGCCAGAGGTGTAGAGGAACAGAAACAGTGAGAGGACCGTGCCCTGAGGAACCCCTGTGCTGCTCAGATGGTGTCTGAGGTGATGTTCTGCAGCCTCACGTACTGTGGTCGACCTGTGAGGTAGTCTCTGATCCAGGTGACCAGCGAGTCATTCACCTGCATGTCCAGGAGAAGAAATGAGATGTAAAGGAGGCGCTGTGGATGCATCTTCGTCTATCTGGCTGTGGTGCTCGAGTAACTGCTGAGATCCTGGAGCTGGCAGGAACCGTGCTTCATGACAACAAGAAGACCCAGATCATCCCCCGACACCTGTGGCTGGCTGTCTTTAATGATGAGGAGCTGAACAAGCTGCTGAGAGGAGTTCTGCTCAACATCCAGGTGGTGCTGCTGCCCAGGACGACCCACTGTGGACAGATCTGCAGCCATGTGGGGCGGACTGCAGCGGGACATCTTTCCTGCCATTCTGATTCTGGAAACTCTAGGAACCACAAGTAAACCTGCAGTCTGAGAGTGAAGTGCTCTGTTAGTAAAATATGGAACAATAAGATCTGTAATATAAGATGGAGCTAGGTTGTTGAGAGCTTTGTAGGTTAGAAGTAAGATTTTGAATTATATTCTGATCTGATCTCTCCCAGTAACTCCAGTTAAGACTCTGGCAGCAGCATGTTGGATCAACTGAAGACTTTTTAAAGAAGTATTTGGACACCCAGATAACAAACCATTGCAATAGTCCAGTCTAGACGTGACAAATGCATGAACCAGTTTTTCTGCATAATTTTTACATGTTTCTAATTTTAGTGATATTCAGAATCAGAACAAGCTTTATTATTATTGCACCGAGGTGCAGCGAGAACATGTAGGTACAGTCGTCCCAGGGCGGGGTGTACGAAGCTGCAGCTAGACTTTCTTATCCTTTTTCAGAATAATAATCTTAGATGAGAAAAGGGAAGAAAACATGAGAGAAAAAAAGATCTCTCACACCGTGTCTTAGAAAGGGCACGGGTTGAGGCATAAAAAAACCTACCATATCAAAGCAACATAAATAGATGTTATACATGTACCGGTACATATAGCTGGTGAAGTCGTTGAATTTTAAAGGGAAGTCGTAGCATAGTCCAGATAAAAGGTGTTATCAGTTGAGGTTCTGTCACATGTCCACGGCCTTGGGGAAGGGAGCGGAGAGGAGACAGATGAAGCATCTTTGTTTTATCAAAACATGCCAGGAGGAGTTGAGATAAGCCCGTCGTCAAGGCTACATTTTAGATCAGGCAGAACTTGTGAATTGCTGTTTCTGCCTTTTAAAGGCTTGCTGGTAAAAGTTCTCGATGGAAAGCTTCAAACAGCTGAATAGATTCCTTACGCCAAAGTCGACAGCTTCTCCAGATATTCCCACCTTCATGTGTGCTGCTAGAGTCCACAGTCCTGATCAACAGCCTGCTCCATCCAGCTCTCTGACGCAGCTCCACATAATTCAGTCTGGGTGCTGCCAAGCTTCGACACCTCCACAAGAATTTGTAGACAGTCCAGATTTCACCAACACAAACAGCAGAATCCAGTTGTCATCATGAATCCAATTTGTTTCCGTCGAGGTATGAAGGGTCCTCCTCACCCTGACTCCTGTCGGCAGAAATTGATCAATTTTGTTGAGAAACCAGCTGATCAAGTCTTTCGAATAGGAAGGTATGTAGAAAAAAAAAGAATAAGCTCTTAAGGGTTTACAGGATGAAAGAATGCAAGCAGAGAAGCGGGGTGGACGGAGCACAGGAAAAACCGTCTGGTTTCACCAGAGGACAGGAAGAAAAAATATTACACAGGTGGAAGAAGGAGGTTCTAGTAATGTTTTTAATGTGGAGGATAAAAGACATGATCACAAATAACACCAAGATTTTTAACATTAGAGCTGGAGGCAGATTAATGTCATCCAAGGAGGAGAAAGACTGAAACATTTATTACTAAGATGTTCAGGTCTCCATCCATCCATCCATCCATCCATCTTCTTCCGCTTATCCGGGGTCGGGTCGCGGGGGTAGCAGCCTAAGTAGGGAGGCCCAGACTTCCCTCTCCCCAGCCACTTGGAGCAGCTCCTCTGGGGGAATCCCAAGGCGTTCCCAGGCCAGCCGAGAAACATAGTCCCTCCAGCGTGTCCTGGGTCTTCCTCTGGGTCTCCTCCCGGTGGGACATGCCCGGAACACCTCACCAGGGAGGCGTCCAGGAGGCATCCTAACCAGATGCCCGAGCCACCTCAACTGGCTCCTCTCGATGTGGAGAAGCAGCGGCTCTACTCCGAGTCCCTCCCGGATGACTGAGCTTCTCACCCTATCTCTAAGGGAGAGTCCAGACACCCTGCGGAGAAAACTCATTTCAGCCGCTTGTATCCGAGATCTTGTTCTTTCGGTCATAACCCAAAGCTCATGACCATAGATGAGGGTGGGAACGTAGATCGATCGGTAAATTGAGAGCTTTGCCTTTTGACTCAGCTCTCTCTTCACCACGACAGACCGGTACAGCGCCCGCTTCACTGCGGACGCTGCACCTATCCGCCTATCGATCTCACGCTCCAGTTTTCCCTCATTCGTGAACAAGATCCCGAGATACTTAAACTCCTCCACTTGGGGCAGGACCTCCTCCCCGACCCGGAGAGGGCATGCTACCCTTTTCCGGCTCAAGACCATGGCCTCGGATTTGGAGGAACTGATCCTCATCCCGGCCGCATCACACTCGGCTGCAAACCGCTCCAGTGAAAGTTGTAAATCACGAACTGATGAAGCCAGTAGGACCACATCATCTGCAAAAAACAGAGAAGCGATTCTAAGGCCACCAAAACGGATCCTCTCAACACCTTGGCTGCGCCTAGAAATTCTGTCCATAAAAGTTATGAACAGAATCGGTGACAAAGGGCAACCTTGGCGGAGTCCAACTCTCACCGGAAACGAGCCTGACTTACTGCCGGCAATGCGGACCAAGCTCTGACACCGGTCGTACAGGGACCTAACAGCCCTTATCAAAGGGCCTGGTACCCCATACTCCCGGAGTACCCCCCACAGAACCCCCCGAGGGACGCGGTCGAATGCCTTCTCCAAGTCCACAAAACACATGTAAACTGGTTGGGCAAACTCCCACGCACCCTCCAGGACCCTGCTGAGGGTGTAGAGCTGGTCCAGTGTTCCACGACCAGGACGAAAACCACACTGCTCCTCCTGAATCCGAGGTTCGACTATCCGACGGACCCTCCTCTCCAGAACCCCTGAATAGACCTTACCAGGGAGGCTTAAGAGTGTGATCCCCCTATAGTTGGAACACACCCTACGGTCCCCCTTTTTGAATAGGGGAACCACCACCCCAGTCTGCCAATCCAAGGGAACTGCCCCCGATGTCCACGCGATATTGCAGAGTCGCGTAAGCCAACACAACCCTACAACATCCAGAGCCCTAAGGAACTCCGGGCGAATCTCATCCACCCCCGGAGCCTTGCCACCGCGGAGCTTTTTAACCACCTCGGCGACCTCAGCACCAGAGATCGGAGAACCCGACCCAAAGTCCCCAGGCTCTGCTTCCTCAGTGGAAGACGTGCCAGTAGGATTGAGGAGGTCTTCGAAGTATTCCGCCCACCGACTCACAACATCCCGAGTTGAGGTCAGCAGCACGCCACCTCCACCATAAATGGTGTTGGTCTCGTACCTCTTTCCCCCCCTGAGACGCCGGATGGTGGACCAGAATCGCCTCGAAGCCGTACGGAAGTCATTCTCCATGGCCTCTCCGAACTCCTCCCACGCCCGAGTTTTTGCCTCAGCAACCACCCGAGCCGCATGCCGCTTGGACTGCCGGTACCTATCAGCTGCTTCCGGGGTCCCACAAGCCAAAAAGGCCCAATAGGACTCCTTCTTCAGCCTGACAGCATCCCTCACTGCCGGTGTCCACCACCGGGTTCGAGGGTTGCCACCTCGACAGGCACCAACAACCTTGCGGCCACAGCTCCGATAAGCTGCCTCGACAATAGAGGCGCGGAACACGGTCCACTCGGACTCCATGTCCCCCGCCTCCCTCGGAACGTGTTCAAAGCTCTCCCGGAGGTGGGAGTTAAAGCTCCGTCTTACGGGAGACTCTGCCAGACGTTCCCAGCAGACCCTCACAATACGTTTGGGTCTGCCAGGTCTGACCGGCATCCTCCCCCACCATCGGAGCCAACTCACCACCAGGTAGTGGTCAGTAGACAGCTCCGCCCCTCTCCTCACCCGAGTGTCCAAGACATGCGGCCGCAGATCAGATGAGACGACAACAAAGTCGATCATCGAACTGCGACCTAGGGTGTCCTGGTGCCAAGAGCACATATGGACACCCTTATGCTTAAACATGGTGTTCGTTATGGACAATCCATGACGAGCACAGAAGTCCAATAACAGAACACCACTCTGGTTCAGATCAGGGGGGCCGTTCCTCCCAACCACACCCCTCCAGGTCTCACTGTCATTGCCCACGTGAGCGTTGAAGTCCCCCAGTAGAACAAGGGAGTCCCCAGGAGGCGCACTCTCCAATACCCCCTCCAAGGACTCCAAAAAGGGTGGGTAGTCTGAGCTGCCGTTTGGTGCATAGGCACAAACAACAGTCAGAGCCCGTCCCCCCACACGTAGGCGAAGGGAGGCTACCCTCTCGTTCACCGGGGTGAACCCCAACGTACAGGCACCAAGATGGGGGGCAACCAGTATGCCCACTCCTGCTCGGCGCCTCTCACCAGGGGCAACTCCAGAGTGGAAGAGTGTCCAACCCCTCTCAAGGAAACTGGTTCCAGAGCCAGAGCCATGCGTTGAGGTGAGTCCGACTATTTCTAGTCGGAACCTCTCAACCTCACACACTAGCTCAGGCTCCTTCCCCACCAGAGAGGTGACATTCCATGTCCCAATGGCCAGCTTCTGTAGCCGAGGATCAGACCGCCAGGGTCCCCGCCCTCGGCCGCCACCCATCTCACATTGCACCCGACCCCTTTGGCCCCTCCCACAGGTGGTGAGCCCATGGGATGTTCAGGTCCAAAAACTAAAACCTCAGTCTTGTCTGTTCAAAATTAGAAAATTAAGGATCATCCAGGTTTTTATGTCTTTAAGACATGTTGTAGTCTAAGTAGCTGATTGGATTCATTGGGTTTCATGGACAAATATAACTGTGTATCATCAGCATAACAATGAACATTTATCCCATGCTGTTTAATAACTTTATGTAATGGAAGCATATACAAGGTAAAGAGTACAAATTATAATCTATCAGATAAATATGATTTAAACCAATTTAGAGCCGTTCCTGTAATTCAAACATCATATTCAAGTCTCTGTAGTAAGATTCAGATTCAGTTTATTATTGCCATTGTCAATGAACAGGATTCACAGACTAGGGATTTGCTTCGGCATAACGGTGCATAAAATATAGAAACATAAAAAACATAAACCATAAAACATCAATACAATATTCAGTGAACAAAACCTACTAAAAACAGCGCAATTAGAGTGGTGCAATCAAAATACAGTGATACAGTGATTCCCAATCAAAATACAAAATACAGCGACCAAGGCAAGTTATGGGGTAACATGGTTATGAGTGTTCAAGAGTCTGACAGCAGAGGGGAAGAAACTGTTTTTATGGCGGGAGGTTCTGGTCCCAATTGACCGAAGCCTCCTGCCTGAGGGGAGTGGTTCGAACAGACCGTATGCAGGGTGAGAAGGGTCAGCTGTGATCCGACCTGCTCGCCTCACAGTCCTGGAGACGTACAGGTCATGGAGAGATGGGAGACTACAGCCGATTACCTTCTCAGCAGAGCGCACAATGCGCTGCAGTCTGTGTCTGTCCCTGACAGTGGCCCCGGCGTACCACACTGTGATGGACGAGCTGAGGATGGACTCGATGATGGCCGTGTAGAACTGCACCATCAGCTTGGCCTTCCTCAGCTGTCGCAGGAAGTACATCCTCTGCTGAGCCTTTTTGATGAGGGAGCTGATGGTTGGCTCCCACTTGAGGTCCTGGGTGATGGTGGTGCCGAGGAACCGGTAGCAGTCCCCAATGATGATGGGGGTGTTGTTAAAGGTGATGGGGGGCAGAGGGGCTCTGTCTTTCCTGAAGTCCACAATCATCTCCACTGTCTTCTGGGCGTTGAGCTCCAGGTTGTTGTTGCTGCACCAGGTCACCAGCCGACCCACCTCTCTCCTGTACGCAGACTCATCATCATCCGAGATGAGCCCGATGAGGGTGGTGTCGTCCGCAAACTTAATAAGTTTTACGGAGTCATGGTTGGAGGTGCAGCAGTTGGTGTACAGGGAGAAGAGCAGAGGGGAAAGAACACAGCCCTGTGGTGAACCTGTGCTTATGGTCTGAGTGTCCGAGACTTATTGTGATCAACTGTATCAAATGCAGCACTGAGGTCTAACAGGACCAGTGGAGACACCTGTCCATTGTCAGAGGCCATGAGAATATCATTAGTAACTTTCACCAGAGCAGATTCAGTGTGGTGAGATCTAAACCCTGACTGAAACTCTTTAGATTATTTATTTACAGATGATCATGAAACTGACCTGCAGCTATTTTCTCTAGAATTTTTTAATTAAAGTTAGATTAGATATAGGTCTATAATTGGCTAGGATTCCTAAGTCAAGGTTATGTTTCTTAAGGTTTAATTACAGCAATCTTAAATCTCTGTGGTACATAACTGTTTATTAGAGACAAATTAAGCAGATCCAAGACGTGGTTATTAATTAAGGAAATACGTCTTTAAACAGTCTGGTTGGGATGAGATCTAACAGACATGTGGAAGGTTTGGATGAAGATTTTATTTTTGACCATTCAGAGAGTTCAACAGGACAAAAACAGTTCAAACAAAAATCAGGTTCTAATAACATTTTTAAAGTTGTTTCATCTGACACAGAACCAGAGGTGATAGTAGGAATGTTGGTTTGAATTTTCTCTCTAATTGAAACAATTTTATTTATAAAGAATCTCATGTACCATGATTGCCGGTCCATAGAGTGCACCCGAATATAAGCTGCGGGGTTTACAGTCTTTGACTGTATGGACGGCCGTGGTGTAGTGGTAATGGCAGTCGTCCCCCGATCGGAAGGTTGGAGGTTCAAATCCCGGTTACTCACACCATGTGTCGTTGTGTCCCTGGGCAAGACACTTAACCCCGAGTTGCTCCCGGTAGGACTGGAAGGCGCCTTGCATGGCTGTCGCCACTACCGGTGTATGAATGTGTGTATGAATGGGTGGATGGTTGGTATTGTAAAGCGCTTTGGGGCTCCTCACAGGGGGTTGGAAAGCGCTATATAAATGAGCTCCATTTACCATTTACCATTTGACAAAAGTAACGGCTTATTGAGCGAAAAATATGGTATTCGTTAGTATTTGTTTTGCATCCGTTTTTGTTTGTGTCAGATTAATGTTTGTTTTTAGGAGCTATTTGTTGTTTGTTCTTCATCAGTTTGTTGTTTATTTGTATCAGTATGTTGTTTGTTAACATCAGATTGTTAGTGTTTATCTTCATCTGTCTGTTGTTGTTTTTGTTTGTTTTTCAGGAACAATTTGTTTTCATCCATCAGTGTGTCCTTCTCATGTGGCACAAGAAGAAACAACAGTCCGTAACCTCAGACGTCATCTACGAGAACGCCAGCAAGACATAAAGAGTCGCCACCACGTCAGTACGAACATTTCTTCTTCTCTCGATTCTAAAAGTGTTGATGTGTGAAACCTTGGTTCTGATTGGCTGACCTCCAGCCGTTTGTGTTAGGGGTGTAACGGTACGCTAAAATCACATTTCGGTTCGGTTCAGTTTCAAGGAGGGCTCGGTTCAGTTAATTTTCGGTACAGAAAAACTAAAAAGACAAAATAAAGACTTACAAAATGTTTATTTTGAAAATATGCCAAGTAAACAATACATTTGTATAAAAAAATAAAAGTGACCCATTTGAATGATATCTTAAATAAACAGCACTCTTTACAATAAATAAACTATACTAATAATAATAAAAATCTTAATAAATACAATATGTGTGCTGAGCCCCCTTCTATTCACCTTGCTAACACACGACTGCACACCATCGTACAGCTCCAACCACTTCATCAAGTTTGCGGACGACACAACAGTGGTAGGTCTCATCAGCAACAACGATGAGACGGACTACAGGAACGAGGTGAGCCGCCTGGCCTTGTGGTGCGGACACAACAATCTCACTCTCAACGTGGAGAAGACAAAGGAGATTGTTGTGGACTTCAGGAAGAGGGATGCCCAACATGCCCCTCTGACCATCAACAGCACCGCAGTGGAGAGAGTAGACAGCACCAAGTTCCTGGGAGTGCACGTCTCAAAGGACCTGTCCTGGAGCAGGAACACTGCAGCACTGGCAAAGAAGGCTCACCAGCGTCTCTACTTTCTCCGCAAGCTGAAAAGGGCTGGAGCTTCAACCCCCATCATGTGCACCTTCTACAGAGGTGCCATAGAAAGTGTCCTGACCAGCTGCATCACTGTGTGGTTTGGTGCATGTACTGCATCCTGCCGCAAGAGCCTCCAGCGCATTGTGAGAGCAGCTGAGAAGATCGTGGGCACCTCCTTGCCCTCACTGCAGGACTTACACAGCAAACGCCTCACTCGGAAAGCCCTCTGCATGGCAGGTGATCCCACACACCCACTACACAGCTGCTTCAGACTGCTGCCATCAGGGAGGAGACTGAGGAGTCTCCAGGCTCGAACCAGCAGACTGAGAGACAGCTCTGTTCATCAGGCAGTCAGGATGCTAAACACTCTGCCTGCTCTGCCCCCTCTCCCATTTGAACTGCCTTAACACTAAAACTTTCTCACACATTACCACACAACACAAAGATTTTAACACTGGACTCTGTGTCATCAAACGGGTTATTCACTAAACTCTCGGTCATGTGCTCATACAGTTTGCACTACTTCTCATACTTGCACTAATGTTTGTATTACATCACTGCCTATAGTCATAATACTGTTTACATTCTCTGTTTACATTTATTAATACTGTTTACTTTTATTACTACAGGTAGTCCCCGACTTACGAGCGAGTTCCGTTCCTCCGAGGCGCTCGTAAAGCGAAAATTCGTAACTTGGAACGGCCGCCACGTGTCTCGTAAGTCCGGAATTTCGCTCGTAAGTTGGAACGGTTTTGCTAGCGCGATTACAAACACTCGTTTTTCATCGAAAAGCTGCTTACGAGTGCATAAAAATGATCGGAAACGTGTGTCCACATGTTTAGCTAACGAACTGTGGTGAAAAATCACAGAAAAACTCTGTATTTTTTGCGTTTTTTCCAAAAATTTGCTAGCTCGTAAGTCCGGAACCTCGTAGGTCAGAGCGCTCGTAAGTCGGGGACTACCTGTACTGCTTACATTTAATTACTACTGTTTACATTTACACTACTCTAATATCTACACCACTGCTGATACATATACAGTGTGCTCTGACCGGTCTTATTTAGGGATGCCCAATGTGCCTTACTGCATATGCCACTTTTTGCCTCTATAACAACATCAACTACTACCTCATACATATACTGTGTACATTAACTCATACGCTGCTTTGCCACTTTGCAAATGTCAATGCTAGAAACCTTTAGTTTATTTTAGTTATACTTTTTATACTCTTTTTTTATACTAGTATGCAAAAACTCAGGACAGTATTATGTTCATTAAATGTTTAATGTTTTAGTTTTAGTTTTAGAGTTGGTGTAAATTTTCATACTCTTATACCACTATGCAAAAACTCAGGACAGTGTTAGTTTTACTATTTTATGCTTATGTCTATTATTATATGTTTCAGTGTTTCAATGTTTAGATGTTTACTGTTGCACCGAGGGACTGAGAGAAACGCAATTTCGGTCCTGTGTATGTCCTGTACAGTACATATTGCAGATCTGACAATAAAGTTGACTTTGACTTTGACTTTGATATCAGTCAGAACCAGAACAATAAGCAGCAACAGACTGTTTACAATCTAATTACTGTAATCAAGTTTTAACTTTTTGTCCAAAAATACCAACTTGTCCACATTTTCTGCCAAAGGCACAGATCTAGTTGCAGTGAATATCTCCAGTAGTGGAGAAAATCATCTCAACAACAACAGTAGCAACAGTGTGTCTGTATTTGTCCTCATTTCTCACAACCTCTTCTTGGACCTGCTCCTCCAGGTGGGACAGGTCCTGGAAAAGTTCAGAGTTCAGTCATCACACACTTCTTAGCTGCAGGTGATCTGGTGGATTTCCCTGAAGAGGAAGAAGACTCAGCTGCTATCTCTGTCCCAGACTGGAAATAAAACACAAAGAGGTTAAAAAGGAGTTAATAAGATGATAACTTTAAATTTAAAGAGGACCAAATGTAGGTCATACAATTTTTTGTGGTGTATCTGTGGGCTTTCCAGACCATTTTCATTCAATTTTATACACAAAATAATGCTTGGATAATAAAATATCCCCTTTCTAATTCTGCCAAATTTCACTTCCGTTCAAAACGACCTGTTTATGATAATGAGGTCTGAAAGCCACGCCCTACAAAGATCTGTTTACATTAACTACGCCCTCTGTAAAAGCCAGTATCTCAAATATGTTGTTGTTTTAAAATTAGCTATTTTTTTATTACTCATTTGACTTACTGTTAGTGCTAGCTTAAGATAACTTACCGAATCCGTCAGCGCGCCGCCATTTGCAGCTCCTTTTTTTAGCATTAGCCCACCTCCGAGGCTAATGATAGCTTTTCCTCCTCCGAGCGGACGGTGCTAGCTCCGCTCGTTGCATGCGGCGCTTTTGGGAGCGATCGCTGCTTCAGTCCACACACACACAAGTTCACCAAGTGTCTCCAGTTAATTTATCCGCATGAGGCAACCTCTGACCGGACCCCCGGACCTCAAACGCCAGTAGCTCCCAGCAGCTCCCGCACGCAGATGGTGTCTTCGCCGGCGGTCTGCTGCTCGTTTTATTTCTCCCGGCTGCGTGTTGAGAGCGATCGCTAAAAATTGAACTAAAACGTAAAAATAACAATTATACTTTATTTATAAATCCATTTAAAAACAACCACAGCTGCAACAAAGTGCTGTACACATGAAATCTCTCTGAAACAAAAGGCTTAAAAAAAAAAAAAATGCCGTGACCGGGACGCGAACCTCGGTCCTTCGGGTGACAGTCCAATTCATTACCTCTAGGCCAACCTGGCAGTTATGCAAAAGGCAGTCTTTCATCGTATAAGAAACATATACAACACCTACATTTAGAACGCTGAAGTTTTGATTAGATTTTGATGAAGTGAAAAGTATTCTTAAACTAAATAAGTTGCTAATCTGAAAAGTATTTCGATCAGTGGTGCTTGTACGTTACAGACTGTCGCCCCGCGAGAGTGTGTGTGTGCACAGTTTCAACGTCTCGGCAACCGTGACGTGTTTTATACTGAAGTGGGTGGAGCATCACCACGGGCGGCCGTGGTGTAGTGGTAATGGCAGTCGTCTCCCGATCGGAAAGTTGGCGGTTTGACTCCCGGGACCCGCACCATGTGTCGTTGTGTCCTTGGGCAAGACACTTAACCCTGAGTTGCTCCCGGTAGGACTGGAAAGCACCTTGCATGGTAGTCTGCCGCCACCGGTTTATGAATGTGTGTAGCATTCAATATATGTGTAGCACTTTGAGATTTTCAGTAATGAAAAGTGCATTATAAATTGAATTAATTATTATTATTATTATTATTATCACCAGGGGTTGCTAGGTGAGGGGCTGGACTCAGGTTTGAGGTGGTTGGCTGCGGTTTGTGCCGTCACAAACCGCAGTAAGTGGGAAACGAAGTGTATTTATCAAAGATAAATAAATCTACTTAGAGTAAATAAACCACTGGGTGCATTTTTTTGGCCTTAGGACTGTTTTTTTATTAAGTAAATACCCAAAGTTGAGTAAAAAAAAACATTAAAAAGTGAATTTTGAATATGTGGTCCCTTTTAAAAAGGTTAATTACATAATAATAAAATAACAATACTTCGTCTTGAACGGTTGTTATGAGGTGGTTGAATCTCTCGGCCATCATCATGGTAAATGGTAAATGGTAAATGGAGTTTATTTATATAGCGCTTTCCAGCCCCCTTGTGAGGAGCCTCAAAGCGCTTTACAATACCAGCCATCCACCCATTCATTCAGACATTCATACACCGGTAGTGGTAGCCTGCCTTGCAAGGCGCCATCCAGACCTACCGGGAGCAACTCGGGGTTAAGTGTCTTGCCCAGGGACACAACGACACATGGTGGGCGGATGCGGGATTCGAACCTCCAACCTTCCGATCAGGGGTCGACTGCCATTACCACTACACTACGCCCGTCATCATCATCAGGGCTTTATTATAATAATAATAATAATAATAATAATAATGAATTCAATTTATAACGCACTTTTCATTAATGAAAATCTCAAAGTGCTATAGTGCTTTAATCAGCTCCAGGGCTTGTTGACAACATCAGATTTTGCTTTTTCATAAAGCGCTGAACATTTTGGCTGTTTTGACGTGATGGATGTCGTAGCGAGACTCAAGAACTTTAAAGTCGGCGCATCTACAACATTCCGACGTAAATCCAGATCTTTAACAACTCCCACAGTTTGTGTTATTGATCTGGACCGATCTGATTTACCTGATGAAGGTTGTTTAAATGCTGCTGCTGTTAGCGGTGTTTGCAACAAGCTGCTTTTCTTGCTCGTAGAAGACGTTCACGTTCAGATGATGTCGTTTCAAGTCCGTTAACAAGTTAGACGTGTTGCTGCTGCAGATCCAATCTCCGTGAAACAACGTCGACACACAGCTTTGGATTTGTTCACGTCTTTTAACAAGAAAGCCACAATGTTCCCAAACAGGAGACACTAGGCTGCTAATGCTACGCGCTGCAAGATAATAGTGCCGTGCTGAAACATGCCTAGGAATTTTAGTTCCGCAGCGGATAACCTCTTGTTAATAAAATTTAATGAGTGAAGAAGTAACCGAAACGGTACGCAGGTGGGCCGAACGTGCCGTACCGAAACGGTTTGGTACACTTGTGTGTACCGCTACACCACTAGTTTGTGTGAACCCTTGGTTCTGATTGGCTGACCTCCAGCAGTTAATCTGTTCATCTGTCTGGTTTAAGGTAACTTAACCTGAGCCTAACTGAAGCCCTTCTCGTCCTGCAGGCACAACATGGCCGACTTCCTGCTCTCTGTAGAAGACAACCCGCTTCATCATCAGAACCAACAACCCGACAGAGAAACTTCTGATCCAGTCTTTTGATTTGAATTGGGTTTGAAGCTGGAGTTCTGCCTTAGCATTCGACTACGACCCAGAACCAGAACCAGTCCTGCCAACGTGGGTTCTGTCTGCTTCTAACATCCAGATGCCATGACACGATGATTTTGGCCATGACTCAGCAGTTTTTCATTGAATTTTAGATTTTTATTCTCTGGAGTGTCTGAGAAGCACCGGCCTCTTCCTCTGCGCCAAATCTTTTTCTTTGGTTCCATTTTGGGCGTTGAAATCAGCAAATCATCAAATCAAGCTTCAATTTAATAATGGGTCCACACTGCCAAACGTTCTGAACGGACCACACTGCCTCCAGAGAAACCAGCCCAGAGGAGGACAAACCAACGCACTGATTCTAGCTGAGGGGGCGGGGCTAATCAACGGACCAGGTGGAACAACCTGAACGTTTCTCCAGGATCGGACCAGAAGACGTTCTGGGGCCTCAGATGAGTTCCGAACAAACCAGTCAGAGACTGGTCCAGAGCGTTCGAGTCAGTTTGCTTCTGCAGCTCCAGACGTCGTGTCAGGGCGCTGAACAGAAACCGTTACAGTCAAGTTGTGTCTCTGAGCAGCTTGTGTTGGATCTTCAGTCTCATCCTGAGCAAAGTTTTCAGCTTTAAACCGTCACTACAACATTTCCACGTTTTAAGATGTATCTTTGAAATGAAAAGGCCCGAAGTGAAGACATTATGTGACGTTGACCAACAACTGGCTGCTGGTTCACTTAGCTTAGCTTAGCTTAGCTTAGCTGCTAGTTAGTTTGTTTCTCTCACAGTTTTCTCCTGTCATCGTTAATCAAGATGGCCGAAGCGTCTCCGCTTCTTCCTGCTGGTCGGAATTGAAGCCAAAATATCAGATTTTTTCCCCCAGAGGTTATCAGGATGTAGGCGGCAGTCTTGATGCATAAGCCCCGCCTCCCCTTCCACTAAATAATCAGTTACTAAAAGTTCAGGTTGAAGTCTGTGAATAATTTAGATATTTTGGGAACGTCCTCATCTTCACTGGAAAAACGAGA
>JBBPBX010009304.1:43174-60336 GCA_038048925.1 Garcialebias charrua
ATATATATATGGCGTTGTAAAAAAGTCAAAATGGCCATTTTTGTTGCTCTGGGCCCACTGGTCTGCTGGATGACCAGCTCTTCATCAGATTGTACGATAAAGCATCATCATCAGTAGCTTCTAAGTTTGGTAAACTACACCTGATGACTGAAGAGACCATCACCGGTCACTTCTTTAACTCAAAGTTGGTTTGTCCAAACACGATGAAAACTCGTCAAAATAAAAGCATCTTGATTCTGTTTCTGTTCCAACTCACAAAACTTTCAGTTCAGGATTTAGTTTAGAGACTAATTCCAAGAAAACTAAAATCTGCCCTTTTGACTTATTTACCTTTTTTTTCTTTCCGGGTGTCTGTTCCCAGCAGTCACTATGTGAGACGGGGGACGCCTGGACAGGTCTCCAGTCCACCACATGGAGACAAGCAGGAGGGGACAGTTCAGAGACACCAGTGAACTGCCACGCCTGTTTTTAGTCTGGAGTGGATTTTCAGTCCCGTCCCACTCCCACAGAAAAAATAATCTTGTCCCATCGCAGTCACGTGAGTTAAAGTTGACTCATCCTGCAGGAGTCACGTGACCCGTGGGATTCCTGAAAAATGTCATGCTCTACCAGGGAGAACACGTAAAGCACCCAGAGAGGTCTGAGGACAGGCCAGGCTAAGAGCGATTCAGAACCCTGTCATGGACAGAGAACGAAGACCTCGATGTCCATCCCCCAGACATGGGTTACCAGGGCCCCACCCTGGAGCCAAGCGTGGGAGTGGCCCACTGGCGAGCACCTGGCGACCGGGGTTCCACCCATGGGGTTCAGTTGAATGAGTTACATGGGTTTGCCTTCCCACAGGCCCACCACCTACAGGAGGAGCCTTATGGGTCCGGTGCATGACACTAGCCGTTTTCGCACTGCACGGCCCTCCCCGGCCCCACCCGGCTTCTAACCCGGGTTCGTGTGGTTCGCATTTGCCTTCTCGGGCCGGCGGGAGCCCTAGTTATGGAACCCCACCGACGGAGATTCTGATCGGGCCGAGCTCCCGAGCCCAGTTTGACGTCATGTACTGCTCATCATTTGGTTTGTTGTTTTCAGCAGGGGCGGGACTGCTGCGTGTTGAGTCATCAACTCGTTCTAACAACAACCTCTGTGACTATTTCTGTTGTCCAAGCTGAATTTCATTCAAATTTAACTACAGAAACCCCTAAAAAAATATTTGTTAGCTGAATATATATATTAGTGTTTCTGAGTTAAATTTTTGTTAATAACTGATTACAAATCAGCTTATTTTAAAACGTAAATAACACGAAGCACGCACCCATAGAGACCATTTACGCATTTCAGCGCAAGCTGAATTTCATTAAAATTTAACTACAGAAATGACTAAAAAAATATTTGTTCGCTGAATATATATACAGTATTAGTGTTTCTGAGTTTAATGTTTGTTAATAACTGATTACAAATCAGCTTATTTTACATGTGCGTAGCAAGGATTTTCTGAGGGGCGATCCGTTAAAAGAAAAAGTGGACCTACAAAAAGCAAGATACCCAGTAGCTCACTGGATAAACGTTGGGTTGGCGCTTCGAGCCTTTTCTCGACTCGGGTTCGAATCTCACTCGGTTGAAACTTATTTTACGTTTGTCTTTTATTGGATAAAAAAATGAGGACTGAGATTTTAAAAAAGGAGTTTGTGAAACTCCTTTTTTTTATCCAATAAAAGACAAACATAAAATAAGTTTCAACCGAGTGAGATTTGAACCCGAGTCGAGAAAAGGCTCGGAGCGCCAACCCAACGCTTATCCAGTGAGCTACTGGGCATCTTGCTTTTTGTAGGTCCACTTTTTCTTTTAACGGATCGCCCCTCAGAAAATCCTTGCTACGCACGTGTAAAATAAGCTGATTTGTAATCAGTTATTAACAAACATTAAACTCAGAAACACTAATATATACTGTATACAGTATTCAGCTAACAAATATTTTTTAGCGGCGTCCCTTCTCTTTCCACCTCTTAACACACACCAAGCGCGCACACAAGAACACTCCACCCACTTCAAGAGAACTCTCCACCCACTTCAAGAGAACTCTCCACCCACTTCAAGAGAACACTCCACCCACTTCAAGAGAACTCTCCACCCACTTCAAGAGAACTCTCCACCCACTTCAAGAGAACTCTCCACCCACTTCAAGAGAACTCTCCACCCACTTAAAGAGAACACTCCACCCACTTCAAGAGAACTCTCCACCCACTTCAAGAGAACACTCCACCCACTTCAAGGCGGCTCTCCGCACAATGCGAAATGAGCGGGGCCGTTCCAGGCTGGGCTCAGGGCCGGGCTGTGCAAAAACGGCTTGTGGGACCTTGACACTCTGACCCTGGCTTTCCAAAGTTGACTCTTGGGACATGGAACGTAACCTCTCTGGTGGGGGAGGAGCCTGCGCTTATGCACGAGGTTGAGAGGTATGACTGTGATATGGTGTAAGGTGTTTGCTCTGGAACAGGTCTCTCTTGTCCTCGTGGCTCCATGAGGTCCGCCTGTATGAATAAAGGCTGAATGAATGACTAGATGTAGTTGGGCTCATGGCCTGCCACCTTACTGCTGTGAAGTGGCAGGTCCAACCACTGCTCCACCATGCAGGACTAAACAAAAAAGAATCTCCAACCCTCAGTTGTTGTGTCTCTGGATGGTTGACACCCAAACGGCCTCCTGCAGAGAGGCTGGGCCGTACATTTGTTTGGAGCTTTTAAACACATGTTTACACTGTCCACACTCCAGAACCCTTTTGGACTGAGCCTGTGAACCGAACCTGAGAGGAAAGGAGCAAAACTCCTTTAACCCGGAACGTTCAACATCTTCAACGGCACAAAGATGACAAGTTGTAGTCTGTTTCTGCTCCAGTGAAGCATGTAGAGCTTTTATTTTGGTGGAGAGAAGATGATCGATGATAATATTTTGATGACACTTTGTGATTTCAGAAAGCAGTGATCATTTGCTGTCATGGCTCTTCACTCATACAGGTTTGGTACTGGTCCACTGGTTCCGTTTCCCAGTTGGACATCAGGTGTACTGTACAGACTGCTTCCTTTCTGCTCGTCACTACTGACTATTTCTTGTGGAAGTGTTGCGTTCAAGTCGTCTCTTTTACATTGTAAATGTGAACGTTCTCTGAGCCAGCGCCGTCTGCTGTCACAAACATCTCAAGACTTTCCTGGAAACTTCCCATTTGTCTTCTTGCTTTGTGCGTCTGGTCACGAGTTGTGTCTTTGGTGCCAATTTTCTTCTTGTGTGTTGTCACAGTTTGATCCAAACTGTCAGGTTTAATGTTTGTTGGACAAATAAAATGTTGCAGTAAATGTTTGTTCTGCAGTTTATTTAAGTTCAAACTAATGTATCAAGGCAAACACTCTTTAGTTTAACGTAAAAATGTTTTATATGTACAGTTTATGTTTGTATGGATGTGTAACACACGTGTCATTTGAGATCATTACATTTCTGTCCTACCGCAGCACGTGATGGCAAAGATGAAGAGCCTTTTCTCTGTTGTCATCTGGAAGAATGAGTTTGATCCTTCAACAGAACCATATCTTCTGTCGCTGGACATTTCTACAGTTCTGTAAGACCAAGGAAAGTGGAGCACCTGCTTGAAACTGGTGAAAAATAACATATACTACAGTATGACTTCCAAACAAATGAAAAATAACATATACTACAGTATGACTTCCAAACAAATGAAAAATAACATATACTATAGTATGACTTCAAAACAGGTGCAAAACGACACATGCTATAGTATGACTTATAAACTGATTGATGGGTTTTCAAACCAACCCTGCAGCTTTTACTAAAATAAATCAGACAAATGACAAGAGTTAATAGTGGGTATTGAATTTGCAAAGTGGGATCGTCTCCTAAAACAGGCAGAGAACGAAGTCCGATTTGAAAAAGCTGACACCAACCTTTTATTGACTTGGTGGGCGGGTATTTTTACAACAGGTTCGAACAGTTTTCACACAATAGATCTGGTCAGTTTTGACCGAGTCAGGAACAACAGGTCTTGAAACAAAGAACTGAAACATTCTTTTGGTGCTTCTGTTTTTCAGTAAGCAACATTGTTGTGTAAGACAAATACCTTTGCAGGGAGTTAACACAGATTGAGCTATGTTTGCAAAAGTATATTTCAAAAGTTTAAATGATCAACATTAACTTACATCTAACAGTCTGCCCTTTTTAATCATTTGAACTTTTTAACATGCAAATGATTGGCACGAAAAAACCTCTGGGTCTAAACTTTTAGTAGGAAAAACGCGACCAATGCAAATGGACCCTCACCATTTTGCAGCCTTTACAACAATTCAGGCTCATCTGAAAAAAAGTTTTTGTGGGCAGTAGAGTAAAATAATTTAAAAACTTTAAAGAAATTTGAACTAAAAATAAAGAATTAAAAAACTTAAAAGAAATTTAAACTAAACATAAAGAATTAAGAAAACTTAAGGAAATTTAAACTAAAATAATTTAAAATCTTAAAGAAATTTAAACTAAAAGAATTAAAAAACTTAAAGAAGTCTAAACTAAAATAGTTTAAAAACTTAAAGAAGTTTAAACTAAAATAATTTAAAAACGTAAAGAAGTTTAAACTAAAAATAAAATAATTTAAAAAGTAAATGGTAACTTCTTTCACTAAAAAAACTTTTTCAAAACATGAGAAAACAACTCTTAAAATTTGGGAAATCAATTATTGAAACACACAGCAAATAAAAAGCTCTTTTATGAGCTAGGTCTTTTTATAGACCAAAACAGAATGCATAATAACTAAAACATAATAAATGAGAGAGAGAGTGGCATTTCTTCAAAAGGCCTAAGCCAGCTAACATCATAGTGCCAGCTAAAAAATGCTTTCAGTACTAAAATCGCTCTGTATTTTCTCTCGGCAAGTTGGCATAATCAGGACGTCGCATTTGATGCAGAAAAGCATGCTCGGCATCAGAAATCCTGCTGCCCCATCTGGAATCTGTACATTTCAGCAGAAGGAAGAGAATATATGTTGGTTAGATATATACAAGAGCAATGTCGTTTGTATAAATGTCAATGTGGTTATCTTAAACACTGTTTCACTGTTTTCAAACTAACTCCCCCCTTGGAAACAGTTGAAATATAAAAACCTAGAACTTTATCGAATTGTAAGAATATGCAAACAAACCCATTGTAGGAGTTTAGTAAAATATAATGTAAAATATTCCGTCTAGACTTTAAAATCATAAAACTAAATGTATAACCAGTTCCTATATCATTTTTATCCAAAATATCAACAATTACATAAATTTAATCCATCATAACAAATCAGACAAACTGCAGTTATCTCAGTCCAAAAGTTAAAGCAAACAGATGTTTTATACTAAATCAACATGTAGGAAGCTCTATCTATTTCAGGTTTCCTGTACAGGTCTCTTCTGCAAGTGAGTCCCTGTGACTCACTGACACTAACCTGTAAGAAAAAAGATATGAAATGTCAAAATTTCTACGTTTAAGAAATTTGAAATAGTTTTCATCTAAAAGCAGACTGCTAAGAGTCATGATGTCAGCCTTCTCTATGTGTCATTTTCTTGTATGTCTGAAAAATGAGTGTATGTGCGTGCTTATTCATGCAACAGCAAAATGCAACTTTGACCCCTGAAAACTGGTTATTGCGTCACCATCATATACATCACATGCAAAGCTGATATTTCATCTGGGCTCCAGTTTTCCTTCAGTGACTTCTGACAGCTTTGACCACCACTGTAGCTTGACTAGCACCGCTCCTCCTGTTTGCCTGGGTACACTGTATGTTCAATAGTTCAAGAGTTCATCTGTTGTGCAGCATCACAGTTCATACAGTAAGACTTGTCTGGATGTGTTTGTTGTCAACTGGACAAGGTTTCACGTAGCTCAGCTTGACCCCTCAGCTTGTTGTTCAGCTAGGCAATTCGCCTTTCAGTTCACAGGCTCCACTTGAGGCAGTGTAGTTCTTTCAGGTGTTTTCATAAAAGTCACATTTGATAGTAGACTTGTAACAACTTATACATGTGAATATCTTATTTGGTTATCAAAAACCAGAGGTTCAGGACGTAAAACCACAATGCTGTTTGTGTCTGCTTCTAATCACCTCCTGACACCTGCTTTTGAATCTAAATGGAGAGTCACTGTCCTGATTCAAAAACTCTAATAAATACAATTAATCAATATCAAAATCAATTATCTTTTAGCCAATCCTATTTTGGAACATCTGTCAGCATTTACCCTTCAACCGAGCCATCCTGGTTTGCACAAAGGGATTTCAAACCACTCTACAAAGTAAAAGCACTCAGTTACATAAAAATGAAAACATTAACACTGAAACCAAAATCAAAGCCAAATTCCCTATATATTAATATTCATACATACTTAATTCATAAATCCTTGCAGTTCGCCACTATGCTTGTCCAACATAACCTAAACAGAATCTATTTAATTCAATTCAATCAAGTCTATGTATAGCACTAAGTCACCACGGAAGTTCTCTCAGGCACAAAAAGTCAACTACCAAAAATCTGATAATCCCAACTACAGTAATTTTCTGTGTAAGTCTGCACAGATTGTGTGTGTGTGTGTGTGTCCCAGCCCACAGTAGCAGGTGACACATATCCCAAAGATCTCTCAGCCTCGGCATTCCTCATTCTACTCAAATCACTGTGTGTGTGTGTGTGTGTTTCATTTCAGGTTAAGGTGTGGTCTTCACAAGTGACAATCACAACTCGGTGTCCCCTAAGGCACAAAACCAGTTTGTTGTGTAGCTCAGACAACTTCAGGCTCAAAGTACCAGTTTCAGTTCAGAATAGTCAGGCTGAAGAAGGAGTCCTATTGGTCCTTTTTGGCCTGTGGGACCCCGGAAGCAGCAGATAGGTACCGACAGTCCAAGCGGCATGCGGCTCGGGTGGTTGCTGAGGCAAAAACTCGGGCGTGGGAGGAGTTCGGAGAGGCCATGGAGAATGACTTCCGTACGGCTTCGAGGCGATTCTGGTCCACCATCCGGCGTCTCAGGGGGGGAAAGCGGTACGCGACCAACACCATTTATGGTGGGGATGGCGTGCTGTTGACCTCAACTCGGGATGTTGTGAGTCGGTGGGCGGAATACTTCGAAGACCTCCTCAATCCTACTGGCACGTCTTCCACTGAGGAAGCGGAGCCTGGGGACTTTGGGTCGGGCTCTCCAATCTCTGGTGCTGAGGTCGCCGAGGTGGTTAAAAAGCTCCGCGGTGGCAGGGCTCCGGGGGTGGATGAGATTCGTCCTGAGTTCCTTAGGGCTCTGGATGTTGTGGGGTTGTGTTGGCTTACGCGACTCTGCAATATCGCGTGGACATCGGGGGCAGTTCCCTTGGATTGGCAGACTGGGGTGGTGGTTCCCCTATTCAAAAAGGGGGACCGTAGGGTGTGTTCCAACTATAGGGGGATCACACTCTTAAGCCTCCCTGGTAAGGTCTATTCAGGGGTTCTGGAGAGGAGGGTCCGTCGGATAGTCGAACCTCGGATTCAGGAGGAGCAGTGTGGTTTTCGTGCTGGTCGTGGAACACTGGACCAGCTCTACACCCTCAGCAGGGTCCTGGAGGGTGCGTGGGAGTTTGCCCAACCAGTTTACATGTGCTTTGTGGACTTGGAGAAGGCATTCGACCGCGTCCCTCGGGGGGTTCTGTGGGGGGTACTCCGGGAGTATGGGGTACCAGGCCCATTGATATGGGCTGTTAGGTCCCTGTACGACCGGTGTCAGAGCTTGGTCCGCATTGCCGGCAGTAAGTCAGGCTCGTTTCCAGTGAGAGTTGGACTCCGCCAAGGTTGCCCTTTGTCACCGATTCTGTTCATAACTTTTATGGACAGAATTTCTAGGCGCAGCCAAGGTGTTGAGAGGATCCGTTTTGGTGGCCTTAGAATCGCTTCTCTGTTTTTTGCAGATGATGTGGTCCTATTGGCTTCATCAGGTCGTGATCTACAGCTTTCGCTGGAGCGGTTTGCAGCCGAGTGTGATGCGGCCGGGATGAGGATCAGTTCCTCCAAATCCGAGGCCATGGTCTTGAGCCGGAAAAGGGTAGCATGCCCTCTCCGGGTCGGGGAGGAGGTCCTGCCCCAAGTGGAGGAGTTTAAGTATCTCGGGGTCTTGTTCACGAATGAGGGAAAACTGGAGCGTGAGATCGATAGGCGGATAGGTGCAGCGTCCGCAGTGAAGCGGGCGCTGTACCGGTCTGTCGTGGTGAAGAGAGAGCTGAGTCGAAAAGGCAAAGCTCTCAATTTACCGATCGATCTACGTTCCCACCCTCATCTATGGTCATGAGCTTTGGGTTGTGACCGAAAGAACGAGATCTCGGATACAAGCGGCTGAAATGAGTTTTCTCCGCAGGGTGGCTGGACTCTCCCTTAGAGATAGGGTGAGAAGCTCAGTCATCCGGGAGGGACTCGGAGTAGAGCCGCTGCTTCTCCACATCGAGAGGAGCCAGTTGAGGTGGCTCGGGCATCTGGTTAGGATGCCTCCTGGACGCCTCCCTGGTGAGGTGTTCCGGGCATGTCCCACCGGGAGGAGACCCAGAGGAAGACCCAGGATACGCTGGAGGGACTATGTTTCTCGGCTGGCCTGGGAACGCCTTGGGATTCCCCCGGAGGAGCTGCTCCAAGTGGCTGGGGAGAGGGAAGTCTGGGCCTCCCTACTTAGGCTGCTACCCCCGCGACCCGACCCCGGATAAGTGGAAGAAGATGGATGGATGGATGGATGGTTCAAAATAGCGGGCAACAAGCATTCTTCCTTTAAAGTGACTTTGCAGCTTTTTCCACACATTCAGGAGTAAACAGAAACTTTCCTGTTGCTCTCTCCAAAATAAAGTTAGTCAAAGACAAGTGTCACTTGGCTCATTCCTATATGACACATCCTATGGGCCTGTACCAACCACTCTTTTGGCTTCCTGATCGGCCTGGTGGTTACCTCTAGCTGATGCTGATTTCACCGTGTCAATGTTCCTTACACCTGACTATTGCCACCTCAGCTGACCATAACAAAACCACGGCAAGTTATCTCATCCTCTGACACCTCTCTCAATGTTCCCATCAACTGTCCTGCCATCTCTATCTTCCTTACAACTTCAGGTGCACTTGTCTGTCGTCTCTGTGACCTTTGACTCGCCCCTGTTCTCCTCATCCAACTGAAATTCTGCTCTCTGAATCTCAGCTGCATTCATGTCTGCAAACTGTTCATCTATGTCACTTTATTTATAAAGCACTAAAAACAACAAGGTCAACCAAGTGCTGCTATTTTTTTATAAACCTATTCAACTCTATTTCTCCAAACCGAGGTTGTACACAGAGCTATCTGCAACAGGCAAGATACTATTTGTTGGCTGGCTGGGTGTGTCTGTAGAGTCTTGTCTGGTCAGTCAAATGTTTTAACAGGATAAAGGTTTTCAGGTGTGGTTGTGGCTACAGGCACATCATTCATTCAACCTTTATTTAGTCAGGTAAATCTTATTGAGCCTCATGGGCTCATTTACGAAAGCGACCTGCTAAAACTAAAGAACGATGAAAAGCAATGGTAGAATTTCATTAAACAATAAACAATAGAAAACAAAAAGAGAAAAAAACAACAGAGAGAAATACTTTTTTTTAAACAAATTATCAAAAAACTAGCAAAACATTATCCACAGTATTCCTACGCCCCATGATGCTTTGCGCGAAATGTGCACACGACTTCCGGTTGACCGGAAACACCGTTTGTTTACATGCGAGTAATACAGTTGAAGACAGTCCAAACTTTGTTGTTTTAGTTCATTAAAAATGTGGGAACACCACTCGTTTTGTTAAAAGAGGAGGGACAAATAAAAAGAAATTACAGATGTTACCTGATCGCGCAGACATAATTTAAAAATAACGCGTTTGCTCCGGCCTCTCGGCTAAGGTTTATTAGCAGCTATCTCGGCTAAAGATACCGGTCGCGCCTGACATATATCATTTTAAGACAGTAAATCATCCAAAACTCTCATTAATAAACCCTCCCTGAATAAAAAGAAATTACAGATGTTACCTGATCGCGCAGACACAGCCATAGAGTAGGATGCAGGAACACTCTTTCTTTGTTTTGGGTCCGTGTTGAAAACACTGTTGTTTTAGCCAAAGATTTAGCTTGGTCCGGTTGTTGGTGCAGCCGCGAACAGCACAGCAGGTACCTGAACCCCGGTAGGACATTTCAGTAAACGTTCCGTTTAAACAAAAGCTGTGTTTGCTCCGATAAAATGAATGAAAATAACTTTCAAAAACACCCGCGATCCATACTCCACCTATGGAATACAGGCACTTCCGGTGTCGGACAGGAAGTACAATGCACATTCGCTTCTACAGTGACACCCCCAAGAATACTGTGGATAGGGTAGACGTATAAAATCAAAGACAGGAACAAATCTGCATTGGTTGTTGCCAGGATTCCAACAGATTCTGAAAACCATTTAGAGAAGTCAAGGTGGAGAGCTTCAGATCTTTTTGTAAGATATTCCATGAAGCAGGAGCAGAGTAGGAGAAGGTCCACATCATGTGGAGGGAGGCTGTCTGACCGGTCTGGTTTCATTTGTCCTCTGATTTAACAAACATTGTTTCTGTCAGTCAGGTCTATTTTAAGAGTTAGCTTTATTTTACGTTTTTTATCCAATCTTTTAAGTATTTATTAGAGCCTGGGTGTTTTTTAGGTCATCTATCTGACATCTTTGGTCAGCGCCTTCTCTGAGGTCTTACCCTCTACTGCTACCCATAATTGTCATGTCTTTCTGCGTTGTGTTTTTTCTCATTCATGCATGCACGTACTCACGTACACAAAACAATTTAAAAACAATCTGTGCATCTAAAATGTCCTATTTTTAGCTGAACCGCACTCGTAGCCAATAAAGATCTTGGTAAAATCAGTCTCACTGTTTTTCAGGTTTTGACTAAATTTTTCTCACACATAAAAACATAAAGGTCTTGATCCTACAGTTAAACTTGTGTACATCATAGCTTAAACTTTAGAAAATAGAAATCTCACTCTTTAAAATCATGAGGTCTAGGTTCAGCTTTTAACTAGTTCTGTGTGGTGGACCACTAGGGGGCTCTACTCACACCCAGTGGACCGAATGTGTTACAGGATGCTTTTATTGTGAAAGGTCCAGAGGACCGGATGTTGTGTTGGTATATAAGGCGGTGTTGGGTGGTTTTCCTGCCAGTTGAGTAGGAGTTGATTAAAAGTGAAGAACTACATCCCGTCTCCTGTGTCGTCTCTTCACCACCTCCTATCTGTCCTATTTTTCAACGTACAAGGAATTCCTATTTATACTTACTCCTTGTCAAGTGTGTGATCTTCGTTTGGCATCTGTCAATCTGTCACGATGGCTCTCGATTTCAGGCCTATGAAAGCTGGCCTAACAGGAAACGACCGATCCTTCAGGGCTGTGAGATAGCCGTGCGCACGGACTTTCAGCTTGCCTTCATCGAAGACCACCATAGGGCAGGTATGAGGAAATCCGAAGTCCACGGCACCAGAGAAATGATGGGTTTTCAAACCAACCCTGCAGCTTCTACTAAAATGAATCGGACAAATGACAAGAGTTAATAGTGGGTATTGAATTTGCAAAGTGGGATCGTCTCCTAAAACAGGCAGAGAACGAAGTCCGATTTGAAAAAGCTGACACCAACCTTTTATTGACTTGGTGGGCGGGTATTTTTACAACAGGTTCGAACAGTTTTCACACAATAGATCTGGTCAGTTTTGACCGAGTCAGGAACAACAGGTCTTGAAACAAAGAACTGAAACATTCTTTTGGTGCTTCTGTTTTTCAGTAAACAACGTTGTTGTGTAAGACAAATACCTTTGCAGGGAGTTAACACAGACTGAGCTATGTTTGCAAAAGTATAAAGTTTAAATGATCAACATTAACTTACATCTAACACTGATGAAATATGACACATGCTATAGTATGACTTCAAAACAGGTGCAAAACGACACTTCATTAGCAAGGACCACGCCACAATGCGTAAGTTTAAGTTTTTTATTGATGAAAAGATGAGGGGTTGCAGGGATGAGGGAAAGGGGATGTAAAGAGGATAGGAATGGATGTAGGGATGGAGAAATGAGGGGATGAAAGAATGTAGGAGATGGAAGTAGGGATGAGTAGATGAATGGAAGTAGGGATGAGTAGATGAAGGGAAGATGGAAGTAGGGATGAAAGGGGTGAAGGAAGTAGGGATGAGGGGATGAAAGGATGAGTGGAGCTGAAGGAGGTTGTCCGAGGAGAGTGCTGAAGGGCTTGGGATGAGAAGACTTGCGTGGGGTTTGGCCTTCGGGAACGTTTCTCTTGTTTTCCTTCCCGAGCCCGACGGTTATGACTGAGGAGTGGAAATAGAAGAAAGGAAAGGGGGATTGGGGTTGACAAAACGTAACGAACTGAGATTAGATGAATGGGTGAACGAGGTTTAAGTAGGTAGCATGGGATAATTGGAGGCGTGATTTGGGCGTGGCCCTGCTCCTGAACCTAAGTTAACTTATTAACTCCATTTGCTGTAGTGATACACCTGTCTTTCTGAGACTGTACTGGACCACTCTGATCTCTGAACTGTCCGTTGAAACACTTTTTCACTGATCCTCTCAGTGAAACACCTTTTTCTCTGTAAACCTGCAGTGAAAGACTTTAACACAGTTTATTCCATTTAATTTGAATCTAGAACACAATTACATCCCAGTACAAGATGTAATTGGTATATTTACGGTCAGATTTACTGAGTTAACGCGGGGGTTGTACACTAAAATGTAAGAATGAGAAGGTGTTACCTGTCAACCTTAGCATCAATTATATCACGAGTTCTCTTCTTTTTCACAGATTTAAACAATAAATTTGTGACCAGATGATCCATCCATCCATCCATCCATTTTCGTCCACTTATCCGGGGTCGGGTCGCGGGGGTAGCAGCCTAAGTAGGGAGGCCCAGACTTCCCTCTCCCCAGCCACTTGGAGCAGCTCCTCTGGGGGAATCCCAAGGCGTTCCCAGGCCAGCCGAGAAACATAGTCCCTCCAGCGTGTCCTGGGTCTTCCTCTGGGTCTCCTCCCGGTGGGACATGCCCGGAACACCTCACCAGGGAGGCGTCCAGGAGGCATCCTAACCAGATGCCCGAGCCACCTCAACTGGCTCCTCTCGATGTGGAGAAGCAGCGGCTCTACTCCGAGTCCCTCCCGGATGACTGAGCTTCTCACCCTATCTCTAAGGGAGAGTCCAGCCACCCTGCGGAGAAAACTCATTTCAGCCGCTTGTATCCGAGATCTTGTTCTTTCGGTCACAACCCAAAGCTCATGACCATAGATGAGGGTGGGAACGTAGATCGATCGGTAAATTGAGCCCGGGTGAATATTTTTCACCAGTTTTGAAGTCACACGTGTCGTTTTGCACCTGTTTGAAGTTGTTTGAAGAACCCGAAACGGTCCATCATACAAAGGCTGTAGTGGTGTCCTGTGTGCATTGTGTTTGACAAAAACAAATTTAGAGGACTCCAGACTCTTAGGGACAAATGACTGCGGTAAACAATGATGTACCGGGCCAGGGACACGAAAAGGGGCCTCCTGAGGTGAAAAATGGAGCAACGGTGGAGCAAACTGTGGTGAGGGTACCTCAGGTAAAAACTCACCGGGGACGCGCACAGGTTGACCGAAAACCAGTTCAGCCGGGGAAGAGCTCAGGTCCTCTTTGGTTGCGGTACGTAAACCCAACAAAACCCAATTATCGACCGATCTCTAAACTCTGCATCTTAGCCAAGGTTCTAGAAAAACTGATAAACTCTCAGATCAAAAACTATCTGGACTCATTTAACATCTTACCTCTCCATCAATCTGGTTTCAGGAAAAAACACAGCACAACAACTGCTTCTCTGAAGGTTCTGAATGATGTTGTTGAAGCATTGGATGCTAAGGACTATTGTGCTGCACTTTTCTTAGACCTGTCTAAAGCTTTTGACACTGTGGATCATAACATCCTGTGTCATAAGCTCTCAGAAATCGGTTTCTCTGATCACACCATCGGTTGGTTTTCTAACTATCTTTCCAATCGGAGGCAATGTGTTCAACATAACGGTACTTTTTCCAGCTATTTAACAGTTAAAAATGGTGTACCACAAGGCTCAGTTTTAGGACCCACTCTCTTTACAATCTACATAGCTAATGTAGGTCACTGCATCCCTGATGCATCCTTACATTTCTATGCTGATGATACAGTTGTTTATTGCCGAGCTAAAACAGTAGCTAAGGCTTTCCAGTTACTGCAATCCGCTTTTGACATCATCCAGTCAGATTTGTTCCGTCTCAAACTTGTCCTAAATGCTGATAAAACAAAAGGGATGTTTTTTTCAAATAGGAAGGCGGTTCCAGCAGATCCTCCTCTGATTTTATCTTCAAATGGTGTCCCTATTGAGTTTGTTGATTCCTATAAATATCTGGGTATCCTGATCGATTCACATCTCTCTTTTAAACTCCACGTGGAAAACCTAGTGAAGAAACTGAAAGTTAAACTGGGTTTCTTTTTCAGAAACAGATCATGTCTAACACTGAATGTTAGGAAACGCCTTGTATCTGTGACTTTCCTTCCCTCCATTGATTACGGTGACATTCTCTACATGAATGCTCCTACAAGCACCCTGCGGATGTTGGATGTTGTCTATCATGGTGCATCCTGCAGATGTTGGATGTTGTCTATCATGGTGCACTAAGATTCATAACTGGTTGTGATTATCGTACCCACCACTGCACCCTGTATTCACTGGTTAACTGGACATCATTAACTTCACACAGACTCTTCCACTGGTACATTTTCATCTTTAAATCACTTCTTGGTCTGCTGCCCTCATACATCTCCTCCTACATGTCTTTGCGTGAGTGCAGCTACAGCGTGCGCTCTCAGGACATGATTACCTGCAGTGTTCCGTCAGTGAGGACTGAACTTGGAAAAAGGGCCTTCTCCTACTCCGCTCCTGCTTCATGGAATATCTTACAAAAAGATCTGAAGCTCTCGACCTTGACTTCTCTAAATGGTTTTCAGAATCTGTTGGAATCCTGGCAAAAACCAATGCAGATTTGTTCCTGTCTTTGATTTTATACATATACCTTATAATGTTTTGCTAGTTTTTTGATACTTTGTTAAAAGGAGGAATATGTATATATATATATGTATATATATATGTGTATATGTATGTGTATATATATATATATATATATATATATATATATATATTTTCTCTCTCTTTTGTTTTCTATTGTTTATTGTTTGTTTGTTTATTGTTTAAGGAAATTCTACCATTGCTGTTCATTGTTCTTTAGTTTTAGCAGGTCGCTTTCGTAAATGAGCCCATGAGGTTCAAAAGATTTACCTGACTAAATAAAGGTTGAATGAATGAAAAAAAAAACCCAGGGAAGACGGTCAATCCAGTTGTCAATGGTCAATGCAGCACGCAGTGCAGCTTTCAATGACCTGTGAAACCGTTCACACAAACCATTAGCTTGGGGGTTGTAAGCGGTGGTCCTGTGAACGTTAGTCCCCAGACCCTTGGCCATGGTAGACCAAAGTTCAGAAACAAACTGCGGGCCCCGGTCTGATGTAATGTCTGAAGGGGGGCCAAAACGCGCCACCCAGGTAGACAAAAATGCCCGGGCCACCACTGCAGATGTCGTGGATGTCAAAGGAACCACCTCAGGCCACCTGGTGGTCCGGTCTATCATAGTCAGCAGATGAGTAAAACCTTGTGATGGAGGCAGAGGGCCCACCAGGTCTACGTGCACATGATCAAACCGCCGACCTGGGATGGAGAAGGGTTCCAAAGGTGCTTTGGTGTGCCTGTTAACCTTAGCGCGCTGGCATGGGACACACGCTGCTGCCCACTCCTTAACTGCTTTACGCAGACCGGGCCAAACAAACTTTGAACTGACCAGTTTCACCGAGGCTCTAACACCTGGATGAGAAAGGGAATGTAAGGAGTCAAAAACGCGGCGTCGCCATGAAACTGGAACCAGGGGGCGGGGCCTGCCTGTAGATACGTCACAGAGCAGGAGAGGACCTCCGTCATTCACCTGCCTTTCCTCCAACTCGAGGCCTGTGGGGCCGGACTGGAGCTCGAGTATTTCTGCGTCGCTACGTTGGTCCGCAGCCATAGCAGAAAAATCGATGCCAACGTACACGGGAGAGATCAGCACCCGGGAGAGACAGACATTTCTTTTCATTCGTATGCAGATGACACTCAGTTTTCAGTTGAAGCTGAATCATTCTATTTTACTGAAACCCCTGTTTGACTGCCCCTCTGAGGTAAAAGCTCGGCTGTCTTCAAACTTTGATTCAAATTTTAACTTTGAAAAACAGATTAGTTCTGCTGTAAAAATCGAAACTACAACTGTTAGTTGTATTGGTTTTTCTTCTTATTTTTTTTTAATTTTTTTATTTAATGTATGTTTTTTGGTCTCCTGTTTTTATTATGTGCAGCAATTTGGCCAACGATAGTCGTTTTAAAATATGCTTTATAAATTAGTTTGATTTGATTTGATCTCTAGGTGCAGTTGATATGAGATGTCTTGATACAGCGCCAACAATTTGATGATGGGATTGCATCGTAGCCGATGAATCTAGATTTAATTCCACAACTGCATTGCCACACAGCTTCTCGGTCATTCGAATTATACTAACATTAGGGATGGACTGGGATATTTGACTACGGTACTCAAAATCTAATTAAAATGTCAAAATTTTAAGAATTATTGGGACTAGAACAACCTTTTTTTTTACATGAAATAGAAAACGATCTCTAATCATAAAGTGTAGGTTGGGTATTTAAATATGCTGTTAAAATTTTCACAATTACCAACAAAATTCAAGTGTTTTATTTTTCCCGACGTAAAGTTACCTGAGTTACCAGCCGTCACATGCCTAGCCTCTTCTAATGGTTATATGATGAATGGCATCATCAGCACCCTACTGCCGATTAACACTTATTGAAGGAAATGGATTTAATCAACGTGTGTTCAACATGGATCTTACTTCTCGAACTAGTTCAAAGAACCCACTTCAAGAAGAAGAAATTGCTTCCAGTACTAAAAGAAAATACTCTGATTAGCAGCCCTGCCTTTGGTTTACTTCACCTT
>JBBPBX010009305.1:0-40254 GCA_038048925.1 Garcialebias charrua
TGGGGAGGGGGTGGGGGGTAGCTGTTGTGTTTCAGGTTACATTGTGGGGACCAGTTTTCAAAAAAAAAATCCTACATTGTGAGGACCAACTGCTCCTTGTGGGGACCAAAACCAGGACCCCACAATTACAAGTCTCATTGATGGGTTAGGTATGTACTAGTAATGATTAGGGTTAAGGTTAGTTATGTACTGGTAATAGTTAGGGTCATGGTTAGGTATGTACTAGTAATAGTAGGGTCAGGGTTAGGTATGTACTAGTAATAGTAGGGTCAGGGTTAGGTATGTACTAGAAATAGTAGGGCCAGGGTTAGGTATGTACTAGTAATGATTAGGGTTAAGGTTAGTTATGTACAAGTAATAGTTGGGGTCAGGGTTAGGTATGTACTAGTAATAGTAGGGTCAAGGTTAGGTATGTACTAGAAATAGTAGGGTCAGGGTTAGGTATGTACTAGTAATAGTAGGGTCAGGGTTAGGTATGTACTAGTAATGATTAGGGTTAAGGTTAGTTATGTACTAGTAATAGTTAGGGTCAGGGTTAGGTATGTACTAGTAATAGTTAGGGTCAGGGTTAGGTATGTACTAGTAATAGTTAGGGTCAGGGTTAGGTATGTACTAGTAATAGTTAGGGTCAGGGTTAGGGATGTACTAGTAATAGTAGGGTCAGGGTTAGGTATGTACTAGTAATAGTAGGGTCAGGGTTAGGTATGTACTAGAAATAGTAGGGTCAGGGTTAGGTATGTACTAGTAATGATTAGGGTTAAGGTTAGTTATGTACTAGTAATAGTTGGGGTCAGGGTTAGGTATGTACTAGTAATAGTAGGGTCAGGGTTAGGTATGTACTAGTAATAGTAGGGTCAGGGTTAGGTATGTACTAGTAATAGTAAGATCAGGGTTAGGTGTGTACTAGTAATGATTAGGGTTAAGGTTAGTTATGTACTGGTAATAGTTGGGTCAGGGTTAGGTATGTACTAGTAATAGTTAGGATCAGGGTTAGGTATGTACTAGTAATAGTTAGGGTCAGGGTTAGGTATATACTAGTAATAGTTAGGGTCATGGTTAGGTATGTACTAGTAATAGTTAGGGTCATGGTTAGATGTGTACTAGTAATTGTTGGGGTCAGGGTTAGGTATGTACTAGTAATAGTAGGTCAGGGTTAGGTATATACTAGTAATAGTTAGGGTCAGGGTTAGGTATGTACTAGTAATGATTAGGGTTAAGGTTAGTTATGTACTAGTAATAGTTGGGGTCAGGGTTAGGTATGTACTAGTTATAGTTAGGGTCAGGGTTAGGTATGTACTAGTAATAGTAGGGTCAGGGTTAGGTATGTACTAGTAATAGTTAGGGTCAGGGTTAAGTATGTACTAGTAATAGTAGGGTCAGGGTTAGGTATGTACTAGTAATGATTAGGGTTAAGGTTAGGTATGTACTAGTAATAGTTAGGGTCAGGGTTAGGTATGTACTAGTAATAGTTAGGGTCAAGGTTAGGTATGTACTAGTAATAGTTAGGGTCAGGGTTAGGTATGTACTAGTAATAGTAGGGTCAGGGTTAGGTATGTACTAGTAATAGTAGGGTCAGGGTTAGGTATGTACTAGTAATGATTAGGGTTAAGGTTAGTTATGTACTAGTAATAGTTGGGGTCAGGGTTAGGTATGTACTAGTAATAGTAGGGTCAGGGTTAGGTATGTACTAGTAATAGTTAGGGTCAGGGTTAGGTATGTACTAGTAATGATTAGGGTTAAGGTTAGTTATGTACTAGTAATAGTTGGGGTCAGGGTTAGGTATGTACTAGTAATAGTAGGGTCAGGGTTAGGTATGTACTAGTAATGATTAGGGTTAAGGTTAGTTATGTACTAGTAATAGTTGGGATCAGGGTTAGGTATGTACTAGTAATAGTAGGGTCAGGGTTAAGTATTTACTAGTAATAGTTAGGGTCAGGGTTAGGTATGTACTAGTAATGATTAGGGTTAAGGTTAGTTATGTACTAGTAATAGTTGGGGTCAGGGTTAGGTATGTACTAGTAATAGTTAGGGTCAGGGTTAGGTATGTACTAGTAATAGTAGGGTCAGGGTTAGGTATGTACTAGTAATAGTTAGGTTCAGGGTTAGGTATGTACTAGTAATAGTAGGGTCAGGGTTAGGTATGTACTAGTAATGATTAGGGTTAAGGTTAGGTATGTACTAGTAATAGTTAGGGTCAGGGTTAGGTATGTACTAGTAATAGTTAGGATCAGGGTTAGGTATGTACTTGTAATGATTAGGGTTAAGGTTAGTTATGTACTAGTAATATTTGGGGTCAGGGTTAGGTATGTACTAGTAATAGTAGGGTCAGGGTTAGGTATGTACTTGTAATGATTAGGGTTAAGGTTAGTTATGTACTAGTAATAGTTGGGGTCAGGGTTAGGTATGTACTAGTAATAGTAGGGTCAGGGTTAGGTATGTACTAGTAATAGTTAGGGTCAGGGTTAGGTATGTACTTGTAATAGTAGGGTCAGGGTTAGGTATGTACTAGTAATAGTAGGGTCAGGGTTAGGTATGTACTAGTAATGATTAGGGTTAAGGTTAGTTATGTACTGGTAATAGTTAGGGTCAGGGTTAGGTATGTACTAGTAATAGTTAGGGTCAGGGTTAGGTATGTACTAGTAATGGTTAGGTTTAGGGTAAGGGTCAGTTTAAGGCTGTAGAAATGAATGGGTGTCAATGCAATGTCCCCACAAAGTCAGAAAGATAGACACGTGCGTGCATGCATGCATGCCGTTTTGTTTCAGGTTACATTGTGGGGACCAATTTTCCCCAAAAAAATCCTACATTGTGTGGACCAACTTCTCCTTATGGGGACCAAAACCAGGTCCCCATAAGGAGAAGTCTCATTACAGGTAGTCCCCGACTTACGAGCGAGTTCCGTTCCTCCGAGGCGCTCGTAAAGCGAAAATTCGTAACTTGGAACGGCCGCCACGTGTCTCGTAAGTCCGGAATTTCGCTCGTAAGTTGGAACGGTTTTGCTAGCGCGACTACAAACACTCGTTTTTCATCGAAAAACTGCTTACGAGTGCATAAAAATGATCGGAAACGTGTGTCCACATGTTTAGCTAACGAACTGTGGTGAAAAATCACAGAAAAACTCGGTATTTTTTGCGTTTTTTCCAAAAATTCGCCAGCTCGTAAGTCCGGAACCTCGTAGGTCAGAGCGCGCGTAAGTCGGGGACTACCTGTAATAGAATAGGGTTAGGTATGTACTGGTAATGGTTAGAGTCAGAGAATCTTTATTGTCATTGGCACCGCATGTGGTACATGTGATGAAACGAGATTATGTACACAGGGTCCCAGTTACATCCAACAATAAAATGTAAGAGAAGAACAGTAATAACATCTAAGATATGAACTAAGAAAAATATCAACTAAAAATACACTAAGCACTAATATCATAGAAAAACATCACTCCAAAACAGCCCGAACATGAGTCTGTATGAGCAGATGGGCACAAATGAACACAGCAACATGACACAGATCAGTAGCAACGTGAAACAGATCAGCAGCAACATGAAACAGATCAGCAGCAACATGAAACAGATCAGCAGCAACATGAAACAGATCAGCAGCAACATGAAACAGATCAGCAGCAACATGAAACAGATCAGCAGCAACATGAAACAGATCAGCAGCAACATGAAACAGATCAGCAGCAACATGAAACAGATCAGCAGCAACATGAAACAGATCAGCAGCAACATGAAACAGATCAGCAGCAACATGAAACAGATCAGCAGCAACATGAAACAGATCAGCAGCAACATGAAACAGATCAGCAGCAACATGAAACAGATCAGCAGCAACATGAAACAGATCAGCAGCAACATGAAACAGATCAGCAGCAACATGAAACAGATCAGCAGCAACATGAAACAGATCAGCAGCAACATGAAACAGATCAGCAGCAACATGAAACAGATCAGCAGCAACATGAAACAGATCAGCAGCAACATGAAACAGATCAGCAGCAACATGAAACAGATCAGCAGCAACATGAAACAGATCAGCAGCAACATGAAACAGATCAGCAGCAACATGAAACAGATCAGCAGCAACATGAAACAGATCAGCAGCAACATGAAACAGATCAGCAGCAACATGAAACAGATCAGCAGCAACATGAAACAGATCAGCAGCAACATGAAACAGATCAGCAGCAACATGAAACAGATCAGCAGCAACATGAAACAGATCAGCAGCAACATGAAACAGATCAACAGCAACATGAAACAGATCAGCAGCAACATGAAACAGATCAGCAGCAACATGAAACAGATCAGCAGCAACATGAAACAGATCAGCAGCAACATGAAACAGATCAGCAGCAACATGAAACAGATCAGCAGCAACATGAAACAGATCAGCAGCAACATGAAACAGATCAGCAGCAACATGAAACAGATCAGCAGCAACATGAAACAGATCAGCAGCAACATGAAACAGATCAGCAGCAACATGAAACAGATCAGCAGCAACATGAAACAGATCAGCAGCAACATGAAACAGATCAGCAGCAACATGAAACAGATCAGCAGCAACATGAAACAGATCAGCAGCAACATGAAACAGATCAGCAGCAACATGAAACAGATCAGCAGCAACATGATGTGATTATTCTGGTTAGATATTCATGAGTCTAACAGCCTCAGGGTAGAAGCTGTTCCTCAGTCTAGTGGTTCTACATTTGATGCTCCTCAACCTCCTTCCTGAGGGGAGTGGGGCAAAAAGTGAGTGTGCTGGGTGAGTGGGGTCCTTCATGATGCAGGTGGCTCTTTTCCTGCATCTGGAGGTGTAAATGTCTGTGATGGTGGGGAGACTGACTCCAACATCTTCTGTGCAGCCTTCACCACTCTCTGTAGAGCTTTTCTTTCTGCAGCTGTGCAGCCTCCATGCCACACGTTGATGCATGCATGTGTAGGTGGTACATGAAGTAAAAACATGTTCTGATATGAGGTTAGCAGCAGAAAGTTTTTAAGTCACACACAGTGCAACACATTTAGGCTGTGTGTGTGTGTCAGACTAGATTTGAGGAGTCTGCTGGCTTGTGGATGAAGCTGTTACACAGTTTGGTTGCGTTGGTCCGAATACTGCGGTACCTTCTCCCATAGGGCAGGAGAGTAAGAAGTCCATGTGATGGGTGAGATGGGTTCTCCACAAGCAGCGGTTGTTGAACATGTCCATGAGAGATGGAGGAAAGATCCAGATGATCTTTGCAGCTGTCTTCACTATTCGTTGGAGAGAGTTGCGGTCTGATGTAGTGCAATTCCAGAACCAAACAGTGATGCAGCAGGATGCTCTCGATGGTTCCTCTGTAGAAGGTGCTGAGGATGGGAGGTGGCAGATGATCTTTCTTCAGTCTCCTCAGAAAGTAGAGACATTGCTGAGCTTTCTTGGCAATGGCGCTGGAGTTAAGTGTACAGGTGAGATCGTCCGCCAGGTAACACCAAAGAATTTGGTGCTGTTGACAATCTCCACGGAGGACCCGTCAATATTCAGTGGGGGGTGGTCCCTTGGTGTTTTCCTAAAGTCAATGCCCATCTCTTTGAATAATAATAATAATAATAATAATAATCAATTTCATTTTTAACGCACTTTTCATTAATGAAAATCCCAAAGTGTTGTCAACATTCAGAGACAGGTTATTGACTTACTCTGAACTTGCTAGATATACAGTACATGTACTGTATACATAAACTAAGACAAAAACGTATTTTGAAAATCAATTATCCTGACACTGTCCAAACAGAAACTCTTCAACGGTTTCAAAACTTAATGTGTGGGAGAGAATCAGAAAAGAGGAGAGACAGAGGGAGTGTAGAAAGGGACTGAAATAGCTCTAACATTTGAGAAAGGCAGGGCCTGCATGCTGGTGCTGATCCCACCCTCTGACCTCACTCTGAAACCTGTTTCCTTTTGAATGTGGTGCACTCGCTCACTTACAAACACGTAGTTATTGGCCAAACAACACACTCAAAGCACCAATCTGTGCATTGTATAAGGGCTGCAACGAAAAGTTGTCTGAAGAGAACAGGCCTTTGCTCTGCTAATCAGTGTGCAGCAACCAGAGGACATGGGGGAGAAACTTTAGAAGATAGAGGGAGCAGACAAACAGAAAGGGGGAGAGGGGGAAAGGCCACCAGTGCTACGCCACATTTAGACCAAGAGCAAAAACAACATGTCTCCACAGACATGTGGGTGAAAGGAAACTTAAGTAAATCTTGTTTTCAGGATAGACTGCGGGAAATAGTACATGTATAATTTGAGAAAAACAACAGCAGATATATTTTTTACTAGCAACCTGCACCAGCAGCAGCCTTAGATCTGCTGTCCGATCCCACCCGAGGGGATGAGGACTCCTGGGAAGCACCGGAGATCTCCCCATCCTGAGAGACCCAACCGGAGGAAACAGAACAAGTTTCACAAAGATGAGAAGCCTGGGAAAACAAAGAGGAGAAGAACAGCAGAAGCACCAGCTGGATGGTGAGAACATGTTAAAGAAAGATGAGCGGGACAACAAACTGGTTTATTTGACTCTGGAGCGATCACTGAACAGACTGGGAACATTTGGGCTTCTTGGTGTGTCGTCAACAGGTCCATTGAGATCATACAGAAACGCAGGCGGTAATTGGGAACTACGTGATTCTCTCTCCATCCTTTTTGTCTTCTTTTGTCACTCATTGCGTGCATGCTCACTCAGGTGTGAACGCAGTCCGCCTATGTCTTATTGTTTTCTAGTTTATAGTAGAGAGGGTCCGTACATTTTTTAAATTCTAACTACTTTAGCTTATTTTTTAAACTTTCGTATCACATTTTATCTTGTTCATAATGTTACAGCTATGACATATTTTTGTTACTTTTATAATTATTTGAAATAGTTAACATTAGTTACTTTTTCCCCCCCATTGGAATTGAATAAAATGTTTTGGGTGTTTTGATAATCCTCTTCAGCATATATGACTTAACTTTTAATTTTTAACTACAGTTCTGCTGGTTTTAGCTTTAATTCAATTCATTTTAACTTTTAGCTTTCGTTTAGCTAAGTTGAACTTTTGGCTCTTGCTAATGTTAACTTTTATCCCTCATTTGGCTTTTGTTCTGATCGTTTGACAATTCTATTTTGGATTGTACAACATCTTTCAGAAGTTATTCAACACTCATTTCACACTGTACACACAGACAAGAGGGGACCATTTGTGAGCAGCCCACTTTCACATTGAGAAAGAGCACCACAGATGTCATCTTTGCTTTGAGGATGTTGATAGAGAAGTACAGAGAGGGTCGGAAAGAACTCATTGTGTCTTTGTGGATTTAGAAAAAGCATATGACAGGGTGCTGAGGGAGGAGGTGTGGTATTGCATGAGGAAATCTGGAGTGGCAGAGAAGTATGTTAGACTGGTACAAGACATGGACATGTATGAGGACAGCAGGACAGTGGTGAGATGTGCTGTAGGAGTGACAGATAGCTTCAAGGTGGAGGTGGGATTGCATCAAGGATCGGCTCTGAGCCCCTTCTTGTTTGCTCTGGTGATGGACCGACTAACAGATGAGGTCAGGCAGGAATCCCCATGGACTATGATGTTTGCAGATGACATTGTGATCTGTGGTGAGAACAGGGAACAAGTGGAAGAGAACTTGGAGAGGTGGAGGTATTCACTTGAAAGAAGAGGAATGAAAGTCAGCCGTAGTAAGACAGAGTACATGTGTGTGAATGAGAGGGAGGAGGTGGAACAGTGAGGCTACAAGGAGCAGAGGTCACAAAGGTGCAGGACTTCAAGTACTTGGGGTCCACTGTCCAGGAAAATGGGGAATGTGGTAAAGAGGTGAAGAAGAGAGTCCAGGCAGGATGGAGCGGATGGAGAAAAGTTTCAGGAGTGATTTGTGACAAAGGGGTCACAACAAAGGTCTAAGAAAAAGTTTACAAGACAGTGGTGAGACCAGCTATGTTGTATGGTCGAAACTAAATCAGGACATTCCCAGTTAGACACATTGTGTCACTTCTTGTTATCTTTGCTAGTAGCTAGAGTAATTTGTTTGCTCGAGAAGTCTTTTGTTTTTCTGGATTTATCTGTATTTTGTACAGTTTTACATCCCAGTACATAAACACGGTTGTTTTTCTACTATTGCACTGTGCTTTAAACACCTTATGTCTTTCAACACTTCTGGTTTTTATCAGCGTATTTGGGATCTGCTAGTTCTTACTACCATTAGCTTACCACAGCTTCTGGTTCTCTCCTGGCTTCTTCTGTTTTCACTTTTTTTCATTCATTCAACCTTTATTTAGTCAGGTAAATCTTTTGAACCTCATGGGCTCATTTACGAAAGCGACCTGCTAAAACTAAAGAACAATGAACAGCAGTGGTAGAATTTCCTTAAACAATAAACAATAAACAAACAAACAATAAACAATAGAAAACAAAAGAGAGAAAAAAACAAAAGAAAGTTTTTTTTTTTTTAACAAAGTATCAAAAAACTAGCAAAACATTATAAGGTAGACGTATAAAATCAAAGACAGGAACAAATCTGCATTGGTTTTTGCCAGGATTCCAACAGATTCTGAAAACCATTTAGAGAAGTCAAGGTCGAGAGCTTCAGATCTTTTTGTAAGATATTCCATGAAGCAGGAGCGGAGTAGGAGAAGGCCCTTTTTCCAAGTTCAGTCCTCACTGACGGAACACTGCAGGTAATCATGTCCTGAGAGCGCACACTGTAGCTGCACTCACGCAAAGACATGTAGGAGGAGATGTATGAGGGCAGCAGACCAAGAAGTGATTTAAAGATGAAAATGTACCAGTGGAAGAGTCTGCGTGAGGTTAATGATGTCCAGTTAACCAGTGAATACAGGGTGCAGTGGTGGGTACGATAATCACAACCAGTTATGAATCTTAGTGCACCATGATAGACAACATCCAACATCCGCAGGGTGCTTGTAGGAGCATTCATGTAGAGAATGTCACCGTAATCAATGGAGGGAAGGAAAGTCACAGACACAAGGCGTTTCCTAACATTCAGTGATAGACATGATCTGTTTCTGAAAAAGAAACCCAGTTTAACTTTCAGTTTCTTCACTAGGTTTTCCACGTGGAGTTTAAAAGAGAGATGTGAATCGATCAGGATACCCAGATATTTATAGGAATCAACAAACTCAATAGGGACACCATTTGAAGATAAAATCAGAGGAGGATCTGCTGGAACCGCCTTCCTATTTGAAAAAAACATCCCTTTTGTTTTATCAGCATTTAGGACAAGTTTGAGACGGAACAAATCTGACTGGATGATGTCAAAAGCGGATTGCAGTAACTGGAAAGCCTTAGCAACTGTTTTAGCTCGGCAGTAAACAACTGTATCATCAGCATAGAAATGTAAGGATGCATCAGGGATGCAGTGACCTACATTAGCTATGTAGATTGTAAAGAGAGTGGGTCCTAAAACTGAGCCTTGTGGTACACCATTTTTAACTGTTAAATAGCTGGAAGAAGTACCGTTATGTTGAACACATTGCCTCCGATTGGAAAGATAGTTAGAAAACCAACCGATGGTGTGATCAGAGAAACCGATTTCTGAGAGCTTATGACACAGGATGTTATGATCCACAGTGTCAAAAGCTTTAGACAGGTCTAAGAAAAGTGCAGCACAATAGTCCTTAGCATCCAATGCTTCAACAACATCATTCAGAACCTTCAGAGAAGCAGTTGTTGTGCTGTGTTTTTTCCTGAAACCAGATTGATGGAGAGGTAAGATGTTAAATGAGTCCAGATAATTTTTGATCTGAGAGTTTATCAGTTTTTCTAGAACCTTGGCTAAGATGCAGAGTTTAGAGATCGGTCGATAATTGTTCAGTGAGGTGGGGTCACCTCCCTTCAGCAAAGGAAGAACAAAGGCTGTTTTCCAAGCATCCGGAATGGTGTTTTGGCTTATGGACAGATTAAAGATGTGGGTCACAGGGACTGTGATGATATGAGCAGCCAGCCTTAAAGACCGTGTAAAGTGAATTTCAACATTTTCTTCAATAAACATTATAAATGTCGTAATTGTAATCTTGTAAATGAGTAAAAAGTCTCAAAATTGTAGCTCAATTAATTTTGGAGTTATAGATCAAACTGTGTATAAACACATTTCTCTTTCAGGATTTTTTAGGCGTGGTTTAAATGTGACCGCGTTTCGTCACGCGGTCACAAGCCCCACCCCCTGCAGCTCCAGCCGTTATAAATGCGTTCTTCGGTGGAGCCGTTCACTCGCTACCGACCGTCTCCCTCCAGTACTGGCGTGCTGCTGGAGCGACCACATGCCACCTGCACCTCCGCGCACCTCCGCCCCCCCCCCGCGCGCGCGCGTGTGTGTGGCGATCAGACCCCGCATGCATGTGACCGGGTCGCGCGCGCGTGTGTGTGTGTGTGTGTGAGAGGCGATCAGACCCCGCATGCGATGTGACCGGGTCGCGCGCGCGCGTGTGTGTGTGTGTGAGAGGCGATCAGACCCCGCATGCGATGTGACCGGGTCGCGCGCGCGCGTGTGTGTGAGAGGCGATCAGACCCCGCATGCGATGTGACCGGGTCGCGCGCGCGCGTGCGTGTGTGTGAGAGGCGATCAGACCCCGCATGCGATGTGACCGGGTCGGACCGCGAGTCCGCTCATCTTCTAAAATAGCGCTGATTATAACAGCGGAGTTATGTGTCCTCAACTTTAAAAACATAACCAGAGTTGTTAGTGCACTAAAAACAGCGTAACTCTTGGAAAAAGGAGCTGCTGGAAGCCAGAACTCAGATAAAAACGGAGCAGGTGGATCTCTGCTTCCCCCGTATGCCTGCCTCCCCACACAGCTCAGCTCTGAAGGGGGCTGGACACGGCGCAGTACTGCGCTGAAACCACGCCCACGCACTGACACGCCCCTAGCGTTCCAGGGCAAGGCAAAATCATGTTTTTTCATGATTTTTGACACTTAATTTTATAAGGAAAACAATGTTTTTAATCAGTCAGATTTATATGGGTGATTAATAACACATATTTATGCCATGTGACAAACTAAAAACACAAATTTAATTTCACTTTACACGGTCTTTAAGAAATAAGGTGGAAGTTCATCTGGACCTGCAGATTTTTTAGGATCAAGATCATTTAACAGTTTATTTACCTCACTGACTGAGAACGGAGAAAAAGAGAAGGTGTGATTAACAGATGGTTGACTTGTAGGAGGGATTTGATTTGTAGAAGTTTGATTATTAGATAAAGTGGCTGATTTTCCGTTTGTAACTGTGTCAAATAATGAACTAGAAGCAACAAAATGTTTATTGAAACAGTTCAGGATCTCGTGCTTATTTGACACAGGAACAGAGTCAACAAGAAATTGTGATGGGAGGTCAGATGATTGGGGGGTGCCTGAGAGAGATTTAATGGTTTTCCAGAATTTTTTAGGATCGTTTAGATTTTTGGAGGTCTGAGATAAGAAGTAGTTACGTTTTGCAGCTTTAATGGCAGTTGTGCATTTATTCCTTAGCTGCCGAAATTTCAACCAATCAGTGTCTGAGTGTGATTTTCTTGCTGCTGCCCAAAGATGATCTCTCCAGTGCAGGAGATCAGCTAGTTCAGGAGTAAACCAGGGGCTGTCACGGCCCTTTATCCTGAACTGCCGGAAAGGAGCGTGTTTGTTTACAAAGTAAATGAAACTATCATGAAAATAGTTCCAAGCGGTGTTCACGTCATTGATTTGTAGGATACGTTGCCAATCAAAGTGGGATAGATCCCAAAGGAATGACTGTTCACTGAAACGTTTCAAATCCCTTTTTTGGATTATTCTGGATTACTTGCTCCGTGTATCAGATGTTTAGCTACTCCTCTGCCTCCTTTAGTGGTAATGATACATGTAACAAGTGCAGTCTCATGGTAGCTTTGGAGGAGAGGCTGTCTGAACTGGAAGCTCGGCTCCACGCTGTAGAAAAACCAGTAGCTAGCCAGGTCCCCTTAGACAGCGCAGAACCACAGAGGCTAGCTCCTGTTAGTGGGCTTCCAGCAAACCCAGATCACCCAGGACCCCAGGTCGACTGGTCCTGAGGTCACCACTGACCCATTCACGTTTCTAATAGATTTTCCTCGCTCAGTGACACACCCGCTTAGAAGCAGACCCTGGTTATTGGCAGCTCCATAGTACGAAATGTTTCTTTAGGGACTACAGCGACCATAGTTAAATATAAACAGGGGGCCTGAGTGGACGACATAGAATCTTATCTGAAACTGCTGACTGAGGCTAAGGCTAAATACAGTAAAACTGTTACCCACATCAACAGTAATGACACCAGGTTACGCCAATCGGAGGTCATTAAAATTAATGTTGCTTCATTGTGTGATTTTGCTAAAACCATGTCGGACTCCATAGTTTTCTCTGGCCCCCTCCCCAACCTGACCAGTGATGACATGCTTAGTTGTATGTCATTGTTTAACCGCTGGGTGTCCAGGTGGTGTTCTGACAACGACGTGGACTACATAGATAACTGGAGTTCTTTTGGGGAAAACCTGGTCTGATGCGGAGAGATGGCATCCATCCCACTTTGAATGGAGCAGCACTTCTTTCTAGAAATATGGCTGATTTTGTTTTTCCCCCAAATTATTGACAACCCAGGGTCCAGTCCTGGAAGCAGAGTTTTAGTCTTCCACACCTCTCTGCTGCTTCTCCTCTGTTACCCACCCACACCCACATTGAAACAGTGTCAACTCGCCCACGGCTCAAATTAAATAAACCAAAAATCAGCTCTAAAAATATAAACCATAACAATCTTATAGAAATAAATACATTTACTTTACCAGAGCAAAATCATTAAATGTGGATTATTGAACATCAGATCTTTCCTATAAATCCCTGTTAGTTAATGAACTGATAACTGATCATCATATTGATTTATTCTAACAGAAACCTGGCTACAACAGGAGCATTTTTTTAGTACAAATGAATCCACTCCTGTTAATTATTTAAAATTTCATGTTCCTAGAACAACTGACCAAGGTGGAGGAGTAGCTTCTATTTTTCAGTCAGGATTATTGATTAATGCCAATCCAGTTATTAGTTATGATTCTTTTGAATCACCGTCTCCCAGTCTTTCTCATCCAAAATGGAAATCAGAAAAGACACTTTTCTAGTTACCGTATTTATTGTCCACCAGGTACCTAGTCTCAGTTTTTGTCTGATTTCTCAGATTTTTTTTGTCTGACTTAGTACTAAATACTGATAAAGTCATCATAATGGGTGATTTAAATATTCATGTAGACGTTGAAAGTGATAGCTTAAGCATAGTCTTCAATAATTTAATAGTCATTTGGTTTTACCCAAAACGTCTGCATATCTACTCATTCTTATCATCACACCCTTGACTTAGTTCTGACCTATAATAATAATAATAATAATAATGTCTATTCCTGTCATCTGCATATGTTCCCATACACAGACGAAATTTGTCTCTGCATTTAACCCAACCACCTACCAGGTGGTGCAGTGAGCAGCCCAAAAGCGCCCGGGGAGCTGGAGAAATAGGTGTGCACTCATAGACACCCCAAGCTGGGTAGTGGCCGGGGCGCGAACCCGCGACCTTCGGATCCGTAGTCAAAAGCCCTGCCACTATGGCATAGAGATTAAGAACTTAGTAATAGTTCCTCACAATCCTATTCTGTCCGGCCATTTTTTAATAATCTTTGAGTTTACATTAAATGACTACACAGTCACTGAGAGTAAATTTCGTCTTAGCAGGTGCTTCTCAGAAAAAGCTGTAACCAAATTTAAAGAATATCTTCCATTGTTGTTTTCCTCTTTCTTGCAGAGTAATGCATCAGAGAACAGTGACTTAGATCATCTAGTTGATCATCTTACAACTTTGCTGCAAACTTCACTTGATAAAATTGCTCCGCTGGGGGAAAAAAAAGTAATCAAAGTAATCAGAGGAGATTAGCTCCTTGGTTCAATTCTGAGTTATGTACTTTAAAATAGGCATCTAGAAAGGTGGAGAGAAAATGGCGCTCCACTAACCTGGAATAATTTTATTTAACTTGTGGAGATAGTCTGCTAACACATAAAGAATATCTCCATAAAGCTAGAATGATATATTTCTCATCTTTAATAGATGAGAATAAAAATAACTCTAGGTTTCTCTTTGGTGCTATAGCTAAACTAAATAAAAGTCCCATCTCCGATGAGCCATTATCCCTACAACTAAAAGCAGTGATGACTTCATGAGATTCTTTATAAACCAAATAATTTGAATTAGAGAGAAAATTCAAACCATCCTTTCTACTGTTGCCTCTGGTACTCTATCAGATGAGGTAGCTTTAGAAATGTCACTAGAACCTGATTTATATTTGGACTGTTTTTGTCCCGTTGAGGTCTCTGAATTATCCAAAATAATTGCTTCATCCAAACCATCCACTCGTCATTTAAGCTATCACTTTCAGCATTTAAATTAATATTAAAATCTCCCATTATTATGACTTGATCAGTATTTAACAGTACAGTACTTCAACATTTGCTCTTCTCAAGGGTGGATGTCTCCTCTCGGTCTCCGCTTTGCTTTTGCTTTGTCTTGTCTGTGAAACTGTCTGAGAGCCTCTCTTCTACAAAATCTTCCGAATCATAACTATGGACTTCAATTTGGTCAGTTGGTCCCTCAACACAACTGATAACATTTCTTTAAAGAGAAGACAGGCTGTAGGCGAGCCGATTTGCCCTGTTGGCATGCACACAGCTGGATATCTCATCGACTTGGAAGACTTGATGATGTGTCTATCTCTGCTGTCATCTGTGGATCTTAAGGATGCATATTTAATTGGATTTATGATAACTGGTTCCTGCTTTTTGGATTTGGCTGGTTCCTGGTCTATCAACAAAAAGGAAGACGTTGGCGGCTAATCTGGACCTGGTCAGGCTGCCTGCCTTACATGATGGCTTGGTTCATGTCTCAAGAAACCAGACTTTTGGCTGAATGGATTACATCTTGGGGATTTTCTCATGTCTCGAGAAACCAGGCTTTTGGCTGAATGGATTACATCTCAGGGATTTTTTGAGGCACATTTTATTGGTTTGGTCATTTTAATTTGGACATTTCAGAAGCGAATGGACCGACACAGACTGAAGGTAGATGTCGTTAAAGTTCTGCCTGTTCCCAAAACAATCGTGTTTATCTGAAATTTGGCCTTGATGGGCCTAGGGGCGGCCGTGGCGTAGTGGTAATGGTAGTCGTCTCCCGATCGGAAGGTTGGCGGTTCGAATCCTGGTTCCCCACACCATGTGTCGTTGTGTCCCTGGGCAAGACACTTAACCCCGAGTTGCTCCCGGTAGGACTGGAAAGTGCCTTGCATGGCAGTCTGCCGCTACCGGTGTATGAATGTGTGTATGAATGGGTGGATGGATGGTTGGTATTGTAAAGCGCTTTGGGGCCCCTCATAGGGGGCTGGAAAGCGCTATATAAATAAGCTCCATTTACCATTTACCATTTGATAGGCCGTCTTATCTCAATGCGCCTGCAGAAGTTTTGTAAACTTGACACTCTCACCCCTCCCAATCCTTCTATTCCACTGACTTTTCAGAGGAGCCCAGCTGAATAAACATTATGTCATCATTTCAGGACTCTGGATTTGCCTTTGGCTGTCCTCGTACGCATGTAGGTGTGTTTTTTGTTGTCTAGACTCTGGTTGAAGCGGCAGCTTTCCTCCTTTCCTCCCCAACTTTTCCTTACCCTGCGTGGCACTTTTGTCTTGTCTGCAGTTCCTCAGCACTCATCTCTCAAATGCAAATTGATTATGGATCTGGTTTCGTGGATGATCAGCTCTATTGACAAGATTTTTTCTACAAAGCAACAAGGTCCTGGAGAACCAGCTTGCCCTTCACAGATGCATTCTGGGGGGGATACGTCATGGATTCCTGGGGTGAATGGAAGGTGATGTGTCTGTTGGTCTTATCTGTGGAGGACGTTGAAGATATGTATATAATTGGATTTATGATAGCAGGTGCTTTGCTTTTCGGCGTTTGTGGAGCATTGTTCTATTGGAAAATGAAGAAGACTTCAGCGGCGGTTAATGCCATGTCGAAGCGCCCGAGTCAAAGTGAGAGTTTGATCCGTGCTGTGACCTCAATGACTCAGCTGCTTTACGAGCTTAACCGGAAGGTGGAGGCAATCTCTGAGAATCGTAGGCCACCCACAGGGTTTGGGACTCATCAACGCTGTGGTGGTCTCAATCTGGAAGAGGATTCATAGCTTGGATCAGTGGAAAAGGTTCCCACAATTGGATCATATTGGATTGGATCGTCCAGTTGGACTCTAGGCTGCAGAAAAGTAAACTGTCTGCCTAAAGTGAAAAATAATCATGCTTATCTCATATCTGACTCCCCAAACAGCCTTGGAGGGCTGACTATCAAATTTCTCCTGGGACATGCGCAACTGAGGAAAAACAACTGCATCTATCGCACACACATCCCCACCCCCTCCTCGGAGAACTCTCTGTGAGCGCTTATCAGATGTGCTGGCTGGTAACATCAACAGAACTGTGGCTGATCTGAACAAGGCTTATGGACTAATCTCACCATCTTGACCTCAAATGCATATGTGATTTGTCTTAACTGTGCTTGCTGGTAGAGTTTTTTGATGTCTCAGAGTGTCCTAATAGACGAGATGTGAAAGATCTTTTTTGTAATAACACTATCTACCCTCATGGTTTTCTCCTTTTTCACATCTAAGATTATCATTCTGATAAGGGATGAGAGGGCCGCGCAGATTAACTGCTGCAGCTTCACACACTAGTCCCCCTTCAGGATGACTGTGTGTACATGCTCACGTTGTACCTGGTGCAATGTCAATAAAGATATTCTGATTCTGATTTCTGATTCTGATTATTGACTGGAATTGTGACAGAACTAGAAGGTCGCCGTTCATTGCCAATCATAACTTTCACTTTTCTTGCAGCAGACAGTGAAACTAATTTGCACAAAAGAATGTCATAGTGTCTACTTAATGACCTAAAGGAATTGTGTAAAAATTAGAAATGTTGCGAGTGATTCTCAATGGTTCATGAAATATTTTGCTAACAGACAGACACACTTGCATGGGCAAAACAGTTCCCTGCCTTCCATTTTCTGATGGTTGTTATAATAATATTTACAGATCAATTACACTCTAAAAAGAAAACAGTTGATCCAACTTAAATGAATCGCTTCAATTGGTAACAAGTAATTCATTTAAGTTTTTCCAACTTAATTTTTTAAGTTTATTTTATTTGATTAATTAAGTCATACTAACTCAAAACACATAGTTTCTTCTAAATTATAAATTCACGTCATTCTGACTTAATTTTTTAAGTTTATTTTATTTGATGAATTAAGTCATACTAACTCAAAACACATAGTTTCTTCTAAATTATAAATTCACGTCATTCTGACTTAATTTTATGTAAAGTAAACTCAAATGTTTTAAGTCATTCCAAACCAAACCAATTGCTTCAATTGGTAACAAGTAATTTATTTAAGTTTTTTCAACTTAATTTTATAAGTTTATTTAATTTGATGAATCAAGTCATACTTACTCAAAACACAGTTTCTTCTAAATTATAAATTCACGTCATTCTGACTTAAGTAAACTTAAATGTTTTAAGTTTTTCCAAACCAAAAATGTGAACTACGTATTCCAAACTACATTGTCCCTTTCTTTAAACTTAAAAGTCTAGCTTGAACATAAATCAATTTAAATGTGTTTTGCCATGATTTTTAGCTTTCAAATACAAGTAAAATACTTTCATTGTAATGAGAAATTAAGTTGGCTAAATAAATCTCCATTGCACAAATGAAATCTTTCAAGTTTTATTAACAAATTTCCACAATTCTTAAATCAAATCCAACAAAAGAAGCTGAATAATAAATTTGTGACCCATCACATCAAATAGGTTTATATTTCAAAGTGGTATGCGTAAATTTAGATAGTAAATGGTTAAAATGTTGGCCAACAATTCCAATTTTTTTTAAACAAGATGAATGAATAACTTATCAAATGGTTTAAATTAAATAAACCCTTTTACTCATTTTACGGTCCGGGGCCTTTCTGGGTGGAGTTTGCATGTTCTCCCCGTGCATGCGTGGGTTTCCTCCGGGTACTCCGGTTTCCTCCCACAGACCAAAAAACATGCTTGTTAGGCTGATTGGTGACTCTAAATTGACCCTAGGTGTGAGTGTGAGAGTGGATGGTTGTTTGGTGTGAGTGAGACAGGTCCCTCTTGTAAATGAGTCCCCGTGACTCAACGAGGCTAGCCTGTATAAATAAAGGTTGAATGAATGAATGAATGAATGAAAAATATCTGAAATAAAATCTTCACCATTTTCCTGATTATTAAGACAATACAATGCATTTGGCAGGATGATCGAAGTATGAAAATGTATTTCTAAAAGTCAGTAATATATATGTTTGCATTTGTATCATGTGAGTAGGATGAAATTATTTTTTGCTCTTTTCATGCTGTTTCCTAAAATCTGTCTCCTGTTCAGTTAATCAGTTTCTTTCAATAATCTCTCTCCTCACTTCTGTGTTTTTAGTTTTGATGTGGAGAATGGGTTATCAGTGGGACGCAGCCCTCTGGATCCTCAGGCCAGTCCCAGTTCGGGTCTGGTCCTGCAGACAAAAAGTCAGCGACGGGAGTCCTTTCTGTACCGCTCGGACTCTGAGTTTGACCTGTCACCCAAATGTCCTTCCAGAAAACAATCCACTGCCAGCGACCTGTGAGTTCCCTTCGTGCACTTGAACCGCATGTGACACTTCATCCACAACACAGTCTGCAGAGCTCAACATTTTTTCTTTTTTGTTCTTCAGATGAGTCCATTTTCTCTTAGACATTCATGTGTCTTATTGTGGTGATCTGTTTGGAAGACATTATATGTGATTAAAAGCAAAGCCTAGCCTTTCTTGAATGAAAAAAAAACTTTCAGGACAGCGTTTTAGAATAATCTCATCTTGTGGTGTAAAATGACGACATTTTAGCTGTTTTGGTCAAAGCTTGAAAATGATGTGATGTTGTGAGGTGTTGGCACTATGAGAATATGTTGTGGATGACTCTCAGCTACTACCATTTCCTATTGTACCTAAATGTTTGTAAAGTGACTGTGTTATCACTATTTTTGTGCTTTGTATTCAATCCAAAATGTAATTATATCAAAATATACATTCAGTGATCATTTTCTAAGCTTCATCAAGACCTTTCCACTGATTCATGAGATAATCTGCTAACAGGCAACTAATATTGATTCCAGTAGTTAAACACAAAGTTTTTAAAACAGATATTTCTTGGTCGTTAAGTGCTCAAAGTATGGGTTGAGAATGACTACCAGCCACCACCGCCCCAAGTTGGAGCTCAGTATCTATTATGAGCATTTCTTCGTTTGATGTTTGCTTAAATGGTAAAACTTTACAATAAGGTACACAAAATTTGATTAACTACTAGGAAACGCCTCAGGAACAAATCAGGAATCAGGAGCTAAAGAGGAGCCAAGATGGTCTAGTGGCAGGGCTTTTGACTACGGATCCGAAGGTCGCAGGTTCGCGCCCCGGCCACTACCCAGCTTGGGGTGTCTATGAGTGCACACCTATTTCTCCAGCTCCCCGGGCGCTTTCGGGCTGCTCACTGCACCACCTGGTAGGTGGTTGGGTTAAATGCAGAGACGAATTTCGTCTGTGTATGGGAACATACGCAGATGACAGGAATAGACATTATTATTATTATTATTAGTTAATCAGTACTTACTGGGAAACACACAGCTAAGCCTTATTAGGGGACTACTGTAGTTACCTTGTAAATGAAGAGGAACTAATCAAGAACTAATGGGTAGTTACCAAGGAAACAAAAGAAGAATAAATCGGGAGCTAATGGGTAGTTAACCAGTACTTTCTGGGGAACACTGAAGCTGTTGCTGCTCAGCTGCAGGATCACCTACAACAACACTCCCTGTATGAGAAGTTCCAGTCTGGATTGTTGAGGGTTACCAATGATGTCCTCTTGGCTGCTGACACTGGCTCTCCCTCCATCCTTGTCCTCCTTGACCTCACTGCAGCCTTCGACACTGTGGACCATAGTATCCTCCTCCACCGTCTTCATGTGGAGGTCGGTCTCTGCGACACAGTCCTGGACTGGTTCAAATCTTTCCTCTCCAATAGGCTGGAATGTGTTAGTCTTGGCAACGCCACGTCCCAGACAGTTTGTGTCTCCTGTGGTGTCCCTCAGGGGTCGGTTCTGGGGCCCCTGCTGTTTTCCCTTTACATGCTGCCTTTAGGTCAAATTATTAATCAGTTCAACATTTCTTTTCACTGTTATGCCGACGATACACAGCTTTACATCAGGACTGGAGCATCCTCATCTTCCACCTTGTCATCTCCATCTTCACTCACTGCCCTCTCTGCCTGCCTGGAGGCAATTAGGGCATGGATGAATCAGAACTTTCTTCAATTAAACTGCTCCAAGACTGAGGCCATACTGATTGGCACCCCTCACCAGGTACAAACATCTCCTATAACAAGACTTTCCTTTTCTGGACAAGACATCCCCCTCTCCACCTCTGTTACTAATCTTGGAATAAAAATGGACTCCAATCTTACATTTGAAAATCACATTAAGCATCTGTTTAAAACTTGCTTCTTCCATCTTCGAAACATCTCCAGACTTCGCCCATCCCTAACTTTTTCCGATGCTGAGAAGCTCGTCCATGCTTTTGTCTCCTCCAGGCTCGACTACTGCAACTCCCTGTTTATTGGAATCCCTGGCAAAAACCTTCAGAAACTTCAATATATTCAAAACAGTGCAGCAAGGATCTTGTTGAGAGTTCGTAAATTTGAACATATTACGCCCATTCTCCATAACCTTCATTGGCTTCCTGTCGCCTACAGAATTCAGTACAAAACTGCTCTCATTACACATCAATGCTTACACGGAACTTCACCAGATTATCTGAAGGATATTCTTATTCCATACTCATCCACCCGTTCGCTGCGGTCACAGAACAGCAATCTCCTTCACATTCCGAGAACCAAATTAAGGACCATGGGAGACCGGGCTTTCAGTGTGGCTGCCCCCCGCCTGTGGAACTCTCTTCCTGACTGTCTAAGAGCCCCACAGTCTGTGGTTGACTTTAAGAGCGGCTTGAAGACCTTTCTTTTCGACCAAGCATACTCTACCTCCTCATGATTCTACTTTTGATCTTAGCTGATATTGTTATTGATTTTAATTGTTTTATTATTTGTTTTATTGTCATTTAATTCTGTTGCTCCTTGTAGCACTTTGAGATTTTCATTAATGAAAAGTGCGTTATAAATTGAATTCATTATTATTATTATTATTATAACACATAGCCAAGCCTTATGCTGCGTTCCAGTTACCTCGTATTGTGGGAATTTCCCAGTTCCCAGTGGTAGATTGAAACCGGAACGCCCGCTCTAGTGGTAAACTCCCACTCGCAAAGTGGGAGAATTTTTTTCTGCTCCCAGTTTCTATTTCAAGATGGCGGATACTCGCGTCTTCAGTAAGTCAACACCTAAACTTTTACTAAAATAACAGTTCTAAAATGTTGTTGCGTGTATTTAATCACACAGTGAAGTGAAGACGTTTGTTTTTGTTTTCTTAGCTATAAAGCCAGTTTTTCTTTTTTCCCAACGATTTACATTAAAGAATTAGAGAAAAATATATATTAAATAAATTACCTTCGGCGGTCATCATCCTCCTCTGACATGTTCTGTGTCAGGAGTGCATATCTGGTTAGTATTTACAGTATTATACAGTATTCGGAAACGGCAACAAAAACAAAGCGTTCGTCCATCTTGATTTTCCACTGGGAGAACCAGAACGTGTTTTCAAGTGGTAGCTTGGGAAATGACGTCACTACCACTTCCCAGTTTCCAGAATACGAGGCAACTGGAACGCAGCATTATTAGGGGACTACTGATTTGTTATGCTGGTGAAGATTCTCAGTCGTCCAGGACATGATAAATCAAAAAGGCGTTCAATACAAGATCAACTGGACTTTATTTGTAACAGAAAACGTTTCGACTCCCATCCGGGAGGCTTTCTCAATTCCAGAAAGAATTCCTTTCTGGAATTGAGAAAGCCTCCCAGATGGGAGTCAAAACGTTTTCTGTTACAAATAAAGTCCAGTTGATCTTGTATTGAACGCCTTTTTGATTTACTGATTTGTTACCACAGAAACAGTGAAGAAATTCTCCATGTGGGTTCTGAATAAACCCTGCACCAGTAAGGTCACAGCCGCTCAGACATATAGTTAAAATGACAGCAGTACAAGATTATGAAATAAGTTCTTACCACGGTAAGAATCCAATAAAATCCGTAATCACTAAGAAACTGGTTTTTGACAATAACAAACTGTGACCTCACTGGTGCAGAGTTTATTCAGAACCCACATGGAGAATTTCTCCTCTGTTTCTGTGGTAACAAACCAGTACCATAGTCCCCTAATAAGACTTTGCTGATTTGTTCTTGATTCGTTCCTGAGTAGTTAATCTAACTTTGTGTGGCTTATCATGGGCGTAGCCAGGATTTTATGAGGGACGGTTCGTTTAAAGGAAAAGTGGACCTTGAAAGAGCAACACACCTCGGTGGTTCACTGGAAGCGCGTCGGGTTGCCACTCCAAACCTTTTCTCGACTCGGGTTCGATCCTCACTTGGTTGAACTTATTTTACGTTTGTCTTTTATTGGATTTAAAAAAAAGGAGTTTGTGTTAACCACAGGCATATTAACTCCTTTTTTTCCCAATAAAAGACAAACGTAAAATAAGTTCAACCAAGTGAGGATCGAACCCGAGTCGAGATAAGGTTTGGAGTGGCAACCCGACGCGCTCCCAGTGAACCACCGAGGCGTGCTGCTTTTTCCAGGTCAACTTTTCCTTTAAACAAACCGCCCCTCGTAAAATCCCTAGGCGGGACTTCATAGGCAAAGTGGGCGGTTTGTTCGAACCCTGCGAACCCCCCCTTGCTACGCGCATGCTTATTGTAAAGTGTTACGGATCTTTTGAAGTGGGCTTGACTCCACAAGTTAATCAGTTGTGGAAAACATTCATTGAATAATTTCTGAGTTTCATCTGTTCACTGGCTTATTATTAGGTATTATGATAATCCTACAGACACACAGGGACATGAACAAAAGCATCACCACTTCATACAAATATTGTAACAGCTGGAAATAAAAATAAAAACTTTTCAAACAATCTTTCCCTTTGGATCCTAATTCAAAAGCACAATAATACAACAGAGAAATGGTTGAAACCAGGTGTGCTACATTTTTATTCTTTTGCTTTTCAAACCTCCAGACACTTTATGCTATGTAAACAGCTTCGGCTGTGTAAGCTGCTCTAGGTTTCCTCATGGACTCTGGCATGTCTTTTTTCAAAGGGAAGAGAGCTTGAAGCACTGGGAGGTCAACTGGTTGTCGTCTCGGTGAGAAGAACTTGATCAAGCTAAAGATTTAAAATAAAACTCCCTGACTCTCCCTGAAAGACCTCGTCTGCTTTCCCTCTGAACAGCTTTTATGGAACTCACATTTCCTCATTCTGTCTTGACCAACAACTCGCCTGTGACTTTTTCTCAGCCTTTATGGTTTTGTTTCTTTTTGCATGTGATACAAATAACAGCTAAAGTACTTTCCATGAACAGTGTGAATGCTGAGTGCTAGAGGACTTTGCTGAAATTTCCTAAAGCTAAAACTGAGTTGTAAAAGTTAAAAACAAGAAAAACAAAAGCTACGAAATGAGCAAAATACATTTTAACGGGAAGTCCGTAAAACGTTAGTTAAATGCGGCAAAAGAGATGTTCTGCTAAGAAGAGAAAACAGACTCTAAAACTAAAAGAGAAAAGAAAATGGGAACTAAAACTAGCAAAACAGATGTCAAAATTTGCAAAACCGTTAAAAACAGTGCTAAAAGGAAAATTTGCTATAGCTTTAAACCAGGGGTGCCCACACTTTTCCATCATGGAGCTCGTTTCAAAATGACCAGGTCAAAGTGATCTACCTGCTATAAGGCTCCATTTACACAAGAAAACCTCTTGCTAAAAGTAGCTATACAAAAGCTAAAATGAGCAAAACACTCATTAAATGAGGCAGAAAAAGAAGTTAAAGCTAATGTAAACAAAACAAAGTCTAAAGGTAAAATTAGCAAGACAGAAGCTAAAACGCAGTAGCTAAACGTAGCATAGAAAACAGAGCACGTATGCCGAGGCAGATTTGAAAGGGAACAATGGAATTATAGATTTTTTAATGTATTTCTATGGGAACTTTTATTTTAAATAAAGTTTTGGGTGATATAAGAGTTCAATGAAACTAAAGTGTTAGCACCACTATGAATTTAGCTGAATGTTTGTATATATGATTTGTTAAAATATATAAAACAATGTGTAAGTACTTTGTTTGCACAAACATACAGAAGAAACATTAAATAAGTGAACGCTGACTCAGCATTCACACAATAAACAACGCTTATGAACCTTCATTCATCTTTCACCAACCTGAGTTATTCCCACACTAACCATAACTTCTGCGTGTTATACTACTGAACATGATTAGTCACTTTTTTAATATTGTTGTTTTACAAACATTCTTCTTTTGTGTTTCATTTTTCTCCCTGCAGACATTCAGAAGACATGATAGTCACACCTTTTGCACAGGTGGGTCAACAAATACAGGTAGTCCCCGACTTACGAGCGAGTTCCGTTACTACGAGGTGCTCGTAAGACGAAATCTCATATGTCGGAACACGAAACACGTGTCGCTCGTAAGTCCGGATTTTCGGTCGTAAGTCAGAAAATTTATGCTAGCGCTACTACGAACACTCGTTTTTCAACACAAACATACATACTAGTTCATAAACATGCTCAGAAACTTGTTTACAAACGGTTAGCTAACACACTTTCATCTAAAAACACTTTTCTGTATGTTCTGTATGTTCTGTACAACTTTACTGTTCATTAGTCAGCTTGTAAGTCCGGAACCTCGTATGGTGATGCGCTCGTAAGTTAGGGACTACCTGTAATACTTTAAGTTTGTCCTGATTAAAACTGTTATTTTGTCAACCAAAAAGCAAGGTTATACTGTATTTTAATTGGAAAATTTCAGCTAAAAGGCTACAGAGCTGCTCAAATCTAACTTTAGCCCCCAAAATGCTGACATTTTGTTTTTTGAACTGTTTTATGTTTTATGACAGCCAAGATCAAAATAAATGTTAAAGCTGCTGCAAGTGGCCCATTTTATTTGGGGCAGCTGTGGCTGAGTGGTTAGAGCAGTTGTCCTCCAATGTGAGAGTTGGGGGTTCAATTCCACCAGCAGTCACATGTTGAAGTGTTCCTGGGCAAGACACTGAACCCCTCACTGCCTCTGATGTGTGTCCCAACAGTGTATGAATGTGATAAAACACTGATTAGTCTCTGTACAGGTCTAGTAAAGTGGTGTATGAATGGGTACATAAAGAGCTTTGAGTATCTTGATAAGATAGAAGGATGCTGTATAAGTACAGTCTATTCATCAATTAAAATAAGCTAAACAGTGAGCTGCAAGCTAAAATGAACAAAATCATAGCTAAAAGCTAAAATTAGCAATCATTTTTTTAAAAGCTGAAGTGTGCACATAAGACAAAAGTAAAGTCAATATGCTAAAATAGATTTCAGACAACAGGGAATTGAAACTGAATAGATTTTAACATGAGATCTTAAAACTATTTGAAAATAAAGATAAGTAAATCAAAATGCTTAAAAGCTATAAATACAGTCATAGCACACTACGGTTATATCAAGCTGAACATTTTTGATCAACCTGGTTAAAATTGCACAAAGTATGCAGAAGTAGCTTGAGTGCAAACAATGTATGGGAAAAAAGAACAAAACTCAAAGTATAATGTGAATGCTGACTCAGCAGTCATAGAACCAGGGCGCCTCAGTGCTTCTGTGTTGGCACCCTTAAATCATTTAAGCTAATACTAAAGAGCCACATGGGCTTTGCTTTCACTTGAAGTTTTACCCATTAAACATTCAATACATTTTAAATTTGTTCTCTGACTGTACAGTATTTTCATTTTCAGATTCTTGCCAGCTTGAGGACAGTCCGGAATAACTTTGCCATCATAACTGGTCAACAAGACCGAACAGCCAGCAAGTAGGTGTTTAAGTTGTATAATCGTTGAAGTGACCCCCCTTGTTTGAGCTAACAGAATAAAATCAAACTGAACTGCCAGTAAATCATGAACTCATTGATGTTTTAAAAAATAATTTCCCTTGACAGGACAAGAGTGTCAGGCAGCAACCCACCATCAATGTGTAAAACCAGCCTCGCAGGTCTGTACTGGCAGAAGAACACAACACTGCGGTGAAGTGATTACATCTGTGAACTGGGAAATATGGGTTTCTGGGAACATGTGTTCAATAAATAGAAGAATGTCAAACATTCATATCCTGATGCATGCTCATGTTACTCATGCATGCTTGTTACATCTAAAAGTCTTGCATTGAAAATGTCAAAGTAAAGGCACGTGAAAGTAAATAAAGTAAATTGTAAATGGACTGTACTTATATATCACCTTTCTCTTATCTTAAGATACTCAAAGCTCTTTATAACACAATATCCTCATTTACCCATTCATACATCACTCTACTAGATATCAGAGCTTTCATTCATAAAAATGATGGGACATGCATGGGAGACAATGAGGGGTTCAGTGTCTTGCCCAGAGACACTTCAGCATGTGACTGCTGGTGGAATCAAACCCCCAACTCTCCAACTGGAGGATAACTGATCTAACCACTCAGCCCCTGTGCATGTATTATGTATGTAAAGTGCATGTATTTAAAAATGGAAAACAATTTAGGTACTGCATGGCTTGGTTAAAACGTGTAAGTACCGGTAGCTAAAACTTAAGTAAAGTTAAACAAAAGGAAAGCTGAAACAATCAGATCATGAGCTAAAATGAGCAGAACAGCAGCTAAAAGCTTAAATGTTTAAAACACAAAGCTAAAAGTTGCAAAACAGAAGCTAAACTAAGTTATATAAATCTATTGGCATATTGTATAAACTAAAGGACTTGTTAAATGATAGATTCTCTATTTGCTATATAACTCAATTTTTGTTCCACATTTAATTTATTGTGTGGAGGTTTGGGGTAAAGCCTGTACAACTATAACAAATTCTATTTTTATTTTGCAGAAAAGAGCGGTGAGAATTATTGCTAGAAAGCCTTATCGTCATCCATCAAATGTATTATTTAAACAACTCAAATTATTGAAATTTTGTGAATTGGTAGATTATAATATTTTGTTAGTAATGCATAAGGCTCATAAGAATGTGCTACCCACAAATGTTCAAATGTTTTTCATAAAGAGAGAAAGCCGTTACAGTTTAAAAGGAACTGAAATATTTGTTAAACCTAGATATAGGACTAGTTTGAAGGGACGTTTTATTTCGAATAAGGGAGTGGAATTGTGGAATGTTTTGGAAAAAGATGTTAAAGATGTAAACTCTGTGATGAAATTCAAAAAAATTATCAAGTCTAAACTGCTAGCAAAATACTAAAGATTCAAATAATGTATCCTAATCTATTTGTTGATTATTGAGTGTGAAATGTTACTAAATTGATCTGTTGTTTTTGGTAGTTAATTGTTTGAATTGATTGTTTGTAAATTGTTTGTTTTGTTTGTTTGTTTTTGGTAAAAAAGGGGCAGACAAAATAAGAAAAATTTCTTCTTTCTGCCACCTTTCATTTTATGTATTTTGATTTTTTTTTCTCATATTTATGAAATGTTTTTTTTCCATTATCTTTTATGTTGTTTTTCTTAAATATGTAAAATGAATAAAACTTTAATTAAAAATTTAAAAAAATTAATTAATAACTTCAACTGATAGCAGTTAAAAGCTATAACTAAGTAGTAGCAAGTATTAGTAAAAGCAAGTACTTGAAGTGGATTTTAATTAGAACAATGTTTTTGAAGGAATTGCAGAGATATCTATGTACTTCTGTGGGGAAACATTTAAAATTAAACAATATGCAAAATATAAAGGTTACAAAAATTAAAAGTCCTATTCCTGAGTGAGCCAGATGTTTTGATATATGAGAGGTTAAAACTGCACAAAGTATACAGAACTACTGTAGTTAGTTTGCAACAAAACAGATGAAACTAAAAATATCAGCTTTCACATTGTTGTTGACACTTTTATTTGTATGGAGCCTAATCTCATGAGGTTGTAATTAAAACTGAAAACCTAACGTTCTTGAATTGTTTCAGTCTGACAGTAACATTTATCTTGTGCTTTAACGTGATTTAAATAGTTCTACATTTGCACATTTTTAAGCAGAGGAAACAAAACATTTGTAATGGATGTAATTCATGTATCATCGGTGGGTTTGGTATATTTTTGCATTCCACTTTAAGGATCTTTGGAAGTTGTAACAATACGTAATTTTCTTTTAAAGATTATTAATACCATAATTATGTTTGTCTGGGACAGAAGAACCACACCAGCAGCTGGCCATAGAGACACTGGATGAGCTGGACTGGTGTCTGGAACAACTAGAGACACTGAACACTCAACAATCTGTCAGCGAGATGGCCTCCAACAAGGTACAGTAACAGCACTAGCAAACAGCTGAGCTGGACAGTGGGCCAAACAGTAGCTAACTAATGTGCCCCGACAAGAGCTGGAAATCAGATGCAGACAAATAAAGAGTGTTATCCCATGCACTCGCTCACATCTGTCACATCTGTAACCAGTCGACTGGGCTCAGAGAGGAGGTGAGGAGCCCTCAAGGCGCTGCCGCCGACGTGGTCCAGGTGTTTGATTCAGAAGCTTACTGACATCATGGTCAGGAGGGGCTCTGTTCACTGGAGCAGCTGCAAACCAGTGAAGTCAAACAATTGATTTCAATATCACAATTTATTTACAGTTAAAACCAGATGTTTACACAGCTGGTGTAATAAGACAGATGAACATGTTCACTGTTATTAAACCAGACTACATATTTCTGTTTTAAATCAGGGAAGATTTCCAAAGTACAGTATTACATTTCTTCAATGCCTGAATATGAACATAAAACATGTTCTTCATGTACTTAGTAGCATCATCTTTAAACTGGATGACTTACAATAACAACAGTTTGCTGAAGTGTCCCATTTCTCCCAACAGCTAAACCGAGTCAGGCTTTTACAACGTTTCAGTGTTCAGTGATGTTAACTTTAATTACGACACCTTTAAACAATTAGGTCAATAACAGATGGTGCTTTGGAAGCTTTTGATAGGCTAGCTGATAACTTTTCTGAATTAATTGAAGACCCACCTGTGGATGCATTTCAGGGCACACCTCAACACTTTGCATCTGAGTGTGACATCATGAGGAAATCCAAACGATCAGCAGGAAGAGAAGTGTTGACCTCTACAAGTCTGGTTCAACCTTAGATATAATTTCCAGATGCTGAAGGTTCCATCATACAATTATACAGTACATGAGTACACCATGGGAGAGTCACAAAGTCCTGATCTCAATCTTGTGGAAACTTTGTGGGCAGAGCTGAAAGGTGTGTGTAAGCCATGTTAGAGCAGTTCTGTCAGAAGGAATGGGTCAATTTTTCATCAAACTGTTGTAAAAATCTGATGGAAGGAAACCCAAAAGGTTTGACCCAAGTCATAGGCAACGCTACCAAACACTAAAAGCATTTATGTAAACTTGTGACTTTGAAAAAGCAATAAAGAATTCTAAATAATAATAATAATAAAATTAAAAAACAACTAATAAAATACATATCTGGTCATATGGGCATTTGATTAAATGAAATAATTTTAGAAATCCTACCTGATGTAAAGCAGGAAAAGTTCAATCTGATTTAATATCAGACTGGGAGAAAATGTTTTTCTTTTTTAAACGGTGTATGCAAACATCTGGTTTCCATTGTAAAGGCCAAAATCCATACGTGTGTTTACTTTGTGTTCTCTGATCTGATCTGTTGTGTAGTTTATACTCGTGTGTTTGATCAGGCATGGAAATGTTTATTTTTATTCCTCCTCAGTTCAAGAGGATGCTGAATCGAGAGCTCAGTCAGCTGTCAGAAACCAGCCGCTCTGGGAATCAGGTGTCAGAGTTCATTTCCAGCACCTTCCTAGGTAATATTCATGACATCTTACTAAAAACTCTGGAAAGGTATGGAATTAGAGGTGTAGCATTAAATTAGCTTAGAAGCTACGTTTGACTAAGGAAACCGTTTGTACAAATAGGTAAGCACAAATCAGAATAATTAAATACATGTATAACTTTTGGGGTTCCACAAGGGTCAGTGTTGGGCCCAAAAATATTTAATTGTATATAAATGACATATTCAAAGTATCAAACCTGCTAAAATACAGGTACATTATATTTGCAGATGACAGTAGCACTTTCTGGAGAAAACATCCAATAACTCTCTGGGGTGGTCACAACAGAGATGAAAAAACTAAAACGGTGGTTAAAAAATAATAAATTTTCACTAAATTTAGATAAAACAAAATTCATGATATTTGGAAACTACAATAAACATGAAAACAATGTACGGTACTCAAAATAATTATTGACAGTGCTGATTTAGAATGAGTTCATGATATCAAATTTCTGGGTGTCATATTGGATGATACATTTTCCTGGAAACCTCATCCCTACGAAGTAAAATTTAAACTAGACAAAAGTGTTGCTGTTTCTTTATCTTCTACCTGCACCTTTTCGAACAAACTAAGAAAAATTGTATGTCATTTTGCATGACAATTTATTTTTTGATTTTTATTTTTTTTACGTTTTATTCTGTTCAAAATAAATAAATAACCAGCTGTTCACTGTACACTGTTGTCAACAAATCTATATCAAACTGCAAAACTACACCAACTTAAATATTTTTGTAAATGTTGTGTGAATGCTGAGAGCCATGCATGACTTTAATGAAATTTGCTTAAAAGACTAAAATTGGTTTGTTAATTTTATAAACATAGAACATAAAAGCTAAATAAAGCAGAACACTACCTAAAATCTAAAGGAACAAAACACTAGCTAAAAGATGTAAAAACAATACCAGCTGAAAGTGTCAAAATGCCAGCCAAATGCTAAAATAGCAAAAGGCTAGAACAAAAGATCAAATCTCTTTCTAAATGTTAAAAGAAGAAAAATGTTAGTGAAAAGCAGCAAAACAACAATTAAAAGCTAAAAGTAGCAAAAGGCTAGTTAAAAGTTGTTAAACACAAGCTAAAAGTAAAAAAAGCAAAACACTAGCAAAAGATGGCAAAATACGGGCCATAGCAGCAAACTGCTAGATAAAAGTAACCTAGCACAATACCAGCTAAAAGCTAAATGTAGCAAAACATTAGATAAAAGGTAAATTTGTAGTAAAATGTTACCTAAAAGGTAAAAGTAGCAAATGCCTTACTGAAAGCTGAAGTAGCAAAATGCTAACTAAAAGCAAAATTAGCAAAAAGCTAGCTAAGAACTAGAAGCAAGAAGCAGCTGATTTCAAAAAGAACAAAGTATTATTTTGGGCAAAATACTTGTTAAAATGTTTAAAGGTCCACTGACATGATTTTTTTACTATTCATAAAATTGCTCAATATATATATATATATTATCATTTAAATATGTTCGTTTTTGCAAACAAAATGATAAATCACTTTTTTGCTTTAAAAGTGATTTTGAACTTCAAACCGTGTTTAATCATGGGAAAACCGATTACACGCGAACGCACCATCTGTGACGTACTGTAGTATGAGGCAGAGGGCTCTGGGGCCTCATGTACAAAGACTTGCGTGGATTTCCTACTGAAAAGTGACGTACGGTCAAATCCAGAAAAGTGTGTACGCACAAAAAAATCCAGATGTATCAAACTGTGCGTACACCGGAATCCACGCACATTCCTTTTGTACATCACAATTAACGTGGAACTGAGCGCACGTGAGACACCTCCCCTGACACGCCTTCATTTACATATGTTAAACAGATGCAAATTACTTCCTGCATGTGTGAAGGACATGTTTGTTTGATCCCTGCGCGATCAGAAATCATTTCTAGATTCAGGAAAATAATGAATTTAATATAATATGAGTGAGGAAAATAATCCTAAGTAAGAATAGTAATAAAATGTGTTCATCACGCAAAGAACGAGTGATTGTGTGTCGGTATTAGTGTGTGCGCGCACCCTGCTTTGGTGCGCAACCGGCTCATCCATTCATTCTGAGTGAAAATATTAACTTTGCGCACGAGTTTATTACCATAATTACTGTAAACACAGAGGAACTTAGATGTTTGGTAGAACATAGATCTTTGTTTATTTAATAGATGATATGAAGAAACGGGTCTGTGCGTCTCAGTGGAGAGTTTTCATGACATGACGTGATGTTGGAGTCTCCAAACGCTGCGCGCGCCGCAGCCTTGTGCGCAATCTGTTTGTCTGTGAAGCTTTTACTCTCCTACAAGTTATATATGGTGTACTTTCACGTGTCATTTTGGAGAAATCTACAATAAACGCAGATTATGAATCACCTCCAGCTGCCGTGTAACACGTACCGGCGAGGGTGCGCGCGCGCTCCAAAGCGCGACCACTCAGCCTTTAGAATCATATAGATGAGACATTCCATTGGATATGATCAGGCTTTGTGTGGACTGGACTGCCCTGATCGGCCTGCAGCTCCCTCAGGAAAGCTCCTGTGGAACAGTTTGATCGCTGCTTCTGCATGTGCACGCGTGATGCACGGCTCCTGTGTTGCTCCAGAGCGCAGCAGTGCCAAACTGAAAAATGATTATTTCTGAAAACGGCTGATAAGCCATATCCTAGATCAGAAAATTATATCTGTTTATAAATAAACGCTCTGCGTGTTACACTATTTATTATATCCTCCAGTAAGGCTGAATGAATCCGTTCCTGTTGAATTTATTTTTGGCACAACTATGCGCGTCCTTTATTTAACTGCGTCATGTGGATGTAATACTTGTTAATCGTGTGTTTGGTGGGAATATTAATCATTTTCACATCATGAACAGTTAATAATAATAATGATAATGATGACATCAATTTATAACGCACATTTCATCAATGGAAATCTCAAAGTGCTACAAGGTGCAACAGAATTAAATGTCAATGAAACAAATAATAAAACAATTAAAATCAACAACAGTATCAGCTATGATCAAAAGTAGAATCATGAGGAGGTAGAGTATGCTCGGTTGAAAAGAAAGGTCTTCAAGCCGCTGTAAGAATTAAAGTGGAGGTCAATATTAATACTGACCTCTTTATCCTTAATTAATCTACTTATTCAGATTGAATAGTAAATTCACGGATTCTCTTCTTTTTCAGTTTATTCAATATTTCTGTGATCTTTATGATGGATAAATAAACAGAGCCATTAAGTGACAAAGACGTTAACTTAGTTTGATATGTCAAAGAGACACTATCATTTATTTAGAATAAATCAACTAAATTAACACCATTACACTTGATTGACATGATTTCACTTTCTTTCAATTTAAAACGTCAGCACACTTAAATTCAACACAACAGACATAAATATTGGATGTTAACATATTTAGTCTGTGGGCTCTTTTAGCTTAAAAATATAGTTTCCAGCTTAGATAGAGAGGGGAAAGAGTAGGAGGAATAAGAGGTTGGAGAGATTAAGTTATTTATCTCGAGTGTAACCAGAGATGACACATTCCATCCGACTTCGGCTAAATCCCAGGTACGTTTGTAAACCGCTCTTTACCTTTTGACGATGCGTCTGATAAAGATATTGCCAGCCTCCCAGGTGCACGGAGTCCTTCCGGCCCTCGTACGTCTGAACTGGTCGTTTACTTCCAACGTCTCCTCGGATCCGCGTCAGCCGTCAGAAACATGTGGCAGCTTCTGGCTGACTTCAAGACGAGATGTTTCTCAAAGGAAGTTCATTAAGAACTTTGGAGCTTTTGCTCGGGGAACTGGATGGAGACGTCCATCAGTTCTAGCTGACAAGTTAGTCTTTGGCTCTTGACCAAGCTTGACCAGCTGCAAGGCAGAGAGCTTTCAGGTCTCCGTCCATTCAAACTCTTTGTCCATTCAAAGACTGAAGCGTTTCCGCACAGTTAGAACTTAAAAGCAGGAACACAGAGAGGAGTTCACTTGCTTTATCAAACCCAAGGTTACAAGCCAGCAGCAGAGAGAAATGTTTAGGAAAAAAGACAGATAACGCTGGAGCCCTGCTCATCAGACTGTCTCTGAGTTTCTAAACAAAACCGTCCGGTCTCTGTGACCCGAAGGCTTCACCTTTAAACACAGCAGTGAAGACAGTAATTAACACATTTCAGAATAACACAGCATAAAAGCACATATCATGAAAATGAGAAAAGTTATTCTTGATTACATTAGAATAAAATCAAGATATAGAAATAGTCTCTTTTAGTGACTATATGTCCTCAGATTATAACTAATGGAATAATTGTGTTAAATGTCCTGCTTTACTGAGAGGTCAGTAAAGGTCATCACTGGACAGTTCAAAAGTACACAGGTGTCTTAAAAGTGGACAAGGTCATGTCCACTACACCGCTCTTAAAGTCAACCACAGACTGTGGGGCTTCAGTTTCTCTGAATCACCTGTAAGTGTCGCCAAAGGAACAAGAACCACAGAAACGTGCGTACGCCAGCCATGGGCCTGGCGTGGAAATGTACTTGGATGCGCACATATCCACGTTCAGTTCAGTTTTGATACATACGGGGTTTTGCGTGGATGGTGCCGTACGCAAGGTTTTTGTGCGCACGCACGGTTGATACATGAGGCCCCTGGTCTCTTTAATAGCGGACAATTTAAAACCAGATGAATTTATCAATCTATGTGAAGATTTGAGCTGTTTGTCTTCATTTTGGGAAGCAGAAAATAGTTTGGGTGATGGAACAAGAAACAACAGGATCTAATTTAGGTCTGATGCTGTATCAGACTTACTTTCATGTGGAGCTGTTCACACCAGCGCACTGTGACAAGCCCAGAGCTCTGCCTCTCACTACGTCACAGATGGTGCGTTCGTGTGTAATCGGTTTTCCCATGATTAAACACGGCTTGAAGTTCAAAATCACTTTTAAAGCAAAATTAAAGTGATTTATCATTTTGTTTGCATAAAGGAACATATTTAAATTATAATATATATATATATATATATTTTGATCGATTTGATGAATAGTAAAAAAAATCATAATAATAATAATAATAATGTCCTTTTTTGTCATCTATGTATGTTTCCCATACACAGACGAAATTCGTCTCTGCATTTAACCCAACCACCACCAGGTGGTGCAGTGAGCAGCCATAGAAAGCGCCTGGGGAGCTGGATGTCAGTGGACCTTTAAACCCCCAAAAACTAAATCTAAAAAAAAAAAAATTATAATAAATAAATAAAATTAAAAAATCATAACATCCATCTCCTGAATAAACTAAACAATTTGACATGCAAATGGCTAAAGTACTACAAAGTATGCAGTACTTATAAAATAGTTAAATTGTAGTAGTTAAAAAAATAGTGTGAATGCTGACTCAGCATTCAGTCATTTTGGAAAACATTTGTAAAGTTTTAAAGCACTGTTTTTCTTAAGTGATCTCTAAGAGAAGGCACTGTTAACTGTTTATTGGACTTGTCTAACAGAGAAACCCCATGACATGGACATGACGTCTCCCTCCACGAAGGAGAAAGACAAAAAGAAACATCCGATGTATCAGATCAGCGGTGTAAAGAAGGCTACTCACAGCCTTGCCCTCTCCTCCATCCCTCGCTTTGGGGTCAACGCCAGCCAGGAAGAACGCCTTGCTGAGGTATGAAAACGAGTCAGTGTCAATTTACTGTAAACAGTGGGATGAAAAGGATTTCTCTCTGATGTTCGAGTTCACACACAGAAGTGTGTGATGGTTTCATTCAGTTCCTTTCAGTTCATTTATACAAAATAGTTCACAACAAAGGTTATCTCAGGGTAATAAAATAAAGTATCAAGTCCAAAATCATACAAAACTGTGTGTAACCCAGTTAAGTCTAAAACAGATTCATGTCACAAAGTGCTCATTACCAAAAGAAAGTTGTTTATCTAGAAAAACTTCAAAAACTTGTTTGTTTTTTTGACAGTCTAGCAGAACTACAGTAGAAATAGTCTTGAACTGGGCCTCTGGCTCAACTAGCTGGAGGTTGAGAGGGCAGGGCTCAAACAAATACAGAAGGATTGGTCCATGTCTTGTTTCAATGGGCAACACATGCATTGATAAACTAAATACAAACACAAACATGGAGAGTAGCAGTGTAAAGACATCAGCAATGTGAGCAAATGTGGTCAGTTTGTTCTCCAGTAAATTAAGCCCATAGCAGCGTAACTAAGGATCAAGAAACCCAAGCCAACCCTAACTATTGAATTGATCAAAAAGGAAAGTCTTAAGCCTGGTCTTAAAAGTAGACAGTGTCAGCTTCACGGCAGAAAGTGGAAGTTGATTTTACAGGAGACCACCCGCTTCGGATGTTATTAACCATACGTAGTGGTCAGATTGCCCCTCCTGTACCTCCTAGGAGGTTTAAAGGTACGTTATCACTGTTACAATCGATGACAGCAGGCTCCGTCTTTAGCTACGTGGTTAGGTTTAGAGTAAAGGGTCTTGGTTAGGTTTAGGGTATCGGTCAGGTTTAGGCACAAGGTGCTAGGGTTAGATTTAGGGTTGGTCCTCTGGGTCAGGTTTAAGGTTAGGTTTAGAAAACGGTTACATATGTCTGGGGCATCAGAGAGGCCAAGGAGCAGTATTCCAGGAAAATAGCTCACCGTTTCAAGGACAGCAAGGATACATGCAGTCTGTGGCAGGGAATACAGACCATCACAAACTACAAACCATCCCCCCAGACCTGTGACAGCTCAACCTCTACGCTGAATGAACTGAATGAGTTCTTTGCTCGGTTTGAGGCAAGTAACAGCACACCTGCACATAAACTCCCCCCCTCTCCTGATGGCCAGGTGCTGGCGCTGTCCTCAGACAGCGTAAGGCGATCATTCATCAAGATTAACGCCCGGAAGGCCTCTGGTCCTGACAACATACCTGGTCGTGTGCTGAAGGACTGTGCAGGGGAACTCGCAGCGGTCTTCACAGACATCTTCAACATCTCACTGAGCCAGGCCATCGTCCCCACCTGTTTCAAAGCCACCACCATCATCCCTGTCCCAAAGAAGGCAACGCCCGCATGCCTCAATGACTATCGCCCAGTAGCACTCACCCCCATCCTGATGAAGTGCTTTGAACGGCTAGTCATGAAAAGCATCACATCTGTCCTCCCTGCCTCCCTGGATCCCTTCCAATTTGCATACCGACCTAATCGCTCAACCGACGATGCCATCTCCTCTGCCCTCCACACAGCTCTCACACATCTGGACACGAAGGACTCTTATGTTAGAATGCTGTTCATCGACTTCAGCTCGGCATTCAACACCATCATCCCCCAACAGCTCATCCTTAAACTGGACAGTCTGGGGCTGAACACCTCAATGTGTAACTGGCTGCTAGACTTCCTGACCGGGAGACCACAGACAGTACGGTCGGGAGTAACACATCTAGCACCATCACATTGAACACAGGGGCCCCACAAGGATGTGTGCTGAGCCCCCTTCTATTCACCCTGCTAACACACGACTGCACACCATCATACAGCTCCAACCACTTCATCAAGTTTGCGGACGACACAACAGTGGTGGGTCTCATCAGCAACAACGATGAGACGGACTACAGGAACGAGGTGAGCCGCCTGGCCTTGTGGTGCGGACACAACAATCTCACTCTCAACGTGGAGAAGACAAAGGAGATTGTTGTGGACTTCAGGAAGAGGGATGCCAACATGCCCCTCTGACCATCAACAGCACCGCAGTGGAGAGAGTGGACAGCACCAAGTTCCTGGGAGTGCACGTCTCGAAGGACCTGTCCTGGAGCAGGAACACTGCATCACTGGCCAAGAAGGCTCACCAGCGTCTCTACTTTCTCCGCAAGCTGAAAAGGGCTGGAGCTTCAACCCCCATCATGTGCACCTTCTACAGAGGTGCCATAGAAAGTGTCCTGACCAGCTGCATCACGGTGTGGTTTGGTGCATGTACTGCATCCTGCCGCAAGAGCCTCCAGCGCATCGTGAGAGCAGCTGAGAAGATCGTCGGCACCTCCTTCCCCTCACTGCAGGACTTACACAGCAACGCCTCACTCGGAAAGCCCTCTGCATGGCAGGTGATCCCACACACCCACTACACAGCTGCTTCAGCCTGTTGCCATCAGGGAGGAGACTGAGGAGTCTCCAGGCTCGAACCAGCAGACTGAGAGACAGCTCTGTTCATCAGGCAGTCAGAATGCTAAACACTCTGCCTGCTCTGCCTCCCCTCCCATTTGAACTGCCTTAACACAAAAAACTTTCTCACACATTACCACACAACACAAAGATTTTAACACTGGACTCTGTGTCATCAAACGGGTTATTCACTAAACTCTCGGTCATGTGCTCATTCAGTTTGCACTACTTCTCATATTTGCACTAATGTTTGTATTACATCACTGCCTATAGTCATAATACTGTTTACATTCTCTGTTTACATACTACTGTTTACATTCAATGTTTACATTTATTAATACTGTTTACATTTATTACTACTGCTTACATTTATTACTACTGTTTACATTTACACTACTTTTATATCTACACCACTGCTGATACATATACAGTATTCTCTGACCAGCCTTATTTAAGGATGCCCAATGTGCCTTACTGCATATGCCACTTTTGCCTCTATAACAACATCAACTACTACCTCATACATATACTGTGTACATTAACTCATATGCTGCTTTGCCACTTTGCAAATGTCAATGCTAGAACCTTTAGTTTATTTTATAGTTATACTTTTTATACTTTTTTATACTAGTATGCAAAAACTCAGGACAGTATTATGTTCATTAAATGTTTAGTGTTTTAGTTTTAGAGTTGGTGTAAATTTTCATACTCTTATACCACTATGCAAAAACTCAGGACAGTGTTACAGTTTTACTATTTTATGCTTATGTCTATTATTATATGTTTCAGTGTTTCAATGTTTAAGTGGTTACTGTTGCACCGAGGGACTGAGAGAAACGCAATTTCAATCCTGTGTATGTCCTGTACATATTGCAGTTCTGACAATAAAGTTGACTTTGACTTTTGACTTTGATAAGCTGAAAAAAACAAAACCACAACACTTCCGGGTTTACGGAAACACGCTGCTTACTCACAGCGATTATAACGCTGATAACGTTCTTTTAAATATGCTAGCAGGTAGATTGTGACAGTTTCGCCGCTACATATGGGGATGATAACAGTTGATAGCGCCCATTGTATGGACTGACAACATCCGAACCCGCTGAAGAGACGAGCCTGAGATCTGAAATCTCTGCCTCCTCGACTTTGAGAAAATGTATGCATTTGTTCTTTGGATAACCTTTATCTTTAGCTGCTGTTTGGAGAGATATGAAATAAGGAGGTTCAGTTCCACTGCCCTAAGAAAAATAAAAGTGAGACATACTGTACCTTGTTTTCACACAACATGTTTAATTTACTGCTGTTTGCTCCCCGGCAGGAACTTGAAGACATTGACCGATGGGGTATTGACATCTTTAAGATTTCAGAGTATTCAGGGAATCATCCGCTAACAGTCACAATGTACACAATCTTTCAGGTAACACAACTCTGCAGAAGTTATGGTTCTAACAAATGTTGTGAAACTGCACAAGAAATTAAAGGAAAGACTAGCATCCTGTCATCCTTGAGTTAATCTTGTCTGAAATAATCTAAAGGTGGGCTGTCTGTTTTGCTGTTACAGGAACGGGACTTGCTGAAGTCTTTCAAGATTCCTGTGGACATTTTCATCAACTTCATGATGACACTGGAGGATCATTACCGTGCTGATGTGGCTTATCACAACAACATTCATGCTGCAGATGTAGTCCAGTCCACACATGTGCTGCTGTCCACACCAGCACTGGAGGTAATCAGATGTCAACACTGTTTAGGTTCAAATAGCTTGAAAGAAAATAAAAACTTTTGTTTTCTGGAGATGTTTTACTTCTCATCAGATGACAGGTGGCAAAAAAAGATGTCCAGTTGTCTTTAATTCAATTACTTCAGTTTGTCATGTCCCGGATGTCCAAGTATCTTCATCAATTTCAGGAGCAATTCTAGAATCTGACCTTTAGGG
>JBBPBX010009305.1:41057-52193 GCA_038048925.1 Garcialebias charrua
AAAAGGCTAAAATCGTCACTGACCAACGTACTGTATTGAGTTTAAGCGGCACAGTCTCTCCAAGTCTTTTCAGACTGAGTACCAATGCACACTCAACACTGTCTTCGTATGTGTTTCTAAGGCTGTGTTTACTGATCTGGAGATTCTTGCTGCACTGTTTGCTGCTGCCATCCATGATGTTGACCACCCTGGAGTTTCCAACCAGTTTCTCATCAACACCAGTGAGTTTGCATTGTTTCACATGGGCTATGCAAAGGTGGATATAGATAAGGTACTTGTTTAGAAAGGCATACTGCACGTGTCATGTTCAAGTAGTTTACAGTGCTGTGTTTTCACTCCGCTCCTTCAGACTCAGAGCTCGCCCTAATGTACAATGACTTGTCTGTACTGGAGAATCATCACCTGGCTGTGGGCTTTAAACTTCTGCAGGAAGACAACTGTGACATTTTTAAGAACCTGAGCAAAAAACAGAGACAGTCACTACGTAAAATAGTCATTGACATGGTAAGACCTCTTTGCATCCTTGTTTAATCATCAATGCTGTTTCTGTGAGTTTGGTCAGCCAAATCTGATGGAGTATGGTTGTTGTTCCTGCAGGTGCTGGCCACTGATATGTCTAAACATATGAATCTATTAGCAGACCTAAAAACCATGGTGGAGACAAAGAAAGTCACCAGCCTTGGTGTTTTGCTTCTGGACAACTACTCTGATCGCATACAGGTGAGACATACTGTATGTTGTACAAAATATAACTTTTTGTAAAAATACATAATGCAGTTTATTGTATTATGCATTACTGTATTACCAGATATTTACTTGGTACTTAGATGGTATGTACCAGCTATTAGCCCACTATTTACTGGGTATGTACTTGTTACTTACCCTTTAACCACAAAATTCTTAGTCTGCCCATCCTTAGTAGGTAGTGTATGTGTGTCTGGAAAGTAACGAGCAAGTACTGAGCATGTGCCAGATGGTAAATGGTAAATGGACTGTACTTATACAGTACCTTTCTATCTTACCAAGACACTCAAAGCTCTTTACAACACAATATGTGTCTCATTTACTCATTCATACAGCACTCTACTAGATCTGTATAAAAAAATACTCAGTGATTTATCACATTCATACACCAGTGGGACACAATATTGGAGGCAATGAGGGGTTCAATGTCTTGCCCAGGGGCAATTCAACATATGAATGCTGATGGAATCGAACCCCCAGCTCTCCCATTGGAGGACGACTACTTATGGTACTTATTGAGTAGCCTATGTACCTGATATGTGCCCAGTAAGTACCCGATACATACTGTATACAAACACAACCACTTTTTTTCCCTCACAATATTACATTAAATGAGACTAAACATTTCCCAAAAGTTACCCTTTTCAAAGGTAAGATAATAACAATAATAATAATGAATTTAATTTATAACACACTTTTCATTAACAAAAATCTCAAAGTGCTACAAAGTGTAACTAAAATCAAAGATCAAATAGAAACAAATACAGTAGATAGGTAGGGTATGTACTTGATGAGTACCTGGTATCTACTTGGTACATGCTTACCAGGGACATACTGGGATTTTACCTGTTACATACTGACTCTGTATTTGGTACCAACTTGGTACATAACAGGGATGCACATAACACCTGCTGTATAGCTGGTGCATACCGGGAATTTAATTGTCAGGTACTTACTTGGTACATACAGTCCCTAGTACTTATTGGGTATTTGCGTCATATTTACCAAGTACTTAACTGTTCGTTAAAGGGAAAATACCAGAGATGTACTTGGCGTTTTAAAATAAATGAGTAAATCTGAGGTGTATTTATGTTTTTTGGTATTTACTAAAGGTTCTTCAGAACATGGTTCACTGTGCAGACCTGAGTAATCCCACCAAACCTCTTGAATTGTACCGTAAGTGGACAGAATGCATCATGGTGGAGTTTTTTACTCAGGGGGACAGGGAGAGAGACAAAGGAATGGAGATCAGTCCCATGTGTGACAAACAGAATGCGTCCATAGAGAAGAATCAGGTATACAGAACAATTTCATAAATACATATGAAGTAAATGTCCACAGTCTAAACACTTGTCTCGTCTCCTCAGGTGGGTTTCATTGACTACATTGTTCATCCTTTATGGGAGACGTGGGCTGACCTCGTACATCCTGATGCTCAGGAGATCTTGGACACTTTAGAGGACAACAGAGAGTGGTACCAGAGCACGATTCCTCACAGCCCTTCACCTAGTCCAGAGGACCAGGAGAAGGAAGTCCTCCTGGAACACGCTTCAGCACCTGTTATGGGCTCTGCTACAGATAGAAAGATTCAGTTTGTGATGGCTCTAGCTGAAGAAAGTGAAACTGACACCAGGAACTGGCCAGAAGAACAGAAGCTCCACAGAAGTGGATGTGACTCAGCGTCTGTGACGACTCGACTGCTCAACACAGCGGACTCTGGCAGGACGTTTTCTTTAGGCCCTGAGGAGGACGTGGCAGAAGACAGAAGAACAGACACAGAAGGCCTTACCGCGGTACCGATTTTCAGGCTTGGCACATAATGGTTATACTCTGGACCATCCATATTGGTTTTGGTGCCTTGATTCCTGTCACTACTCTCGTGGTCCACTAGACCAGACACCAACAGCAGGTTCCACCATGAGGCAAGGCCGAGCACCTACAGGTGTGGGTGGCTTTAACAGGGTCTGTAGTTTTACACATTAACCAGCAGTGGAGACAAACGGGCTGAGTCACTACCATGTTCTGTGTTTTCATTCACTCAAACTTTGGGTAAAATGAAAAAGACTGTTGTTTTTGTCTGTTTGTATTTAACCTGTCAGCTAAAAGGTTTACCTGAAGACAGAAGTGTGCTCTTCTTTAAACTGGTGGTGAAGTGACGAATCTTTGTTTAAAACAGTAAACTGAGCTTTTTTCTACACCTGGCCAGGCAGATAGTGCAGCCTGATAATACAGGTGGTCCCCGACTTACGAGCACATCGACTTACGAGGTTCCGGACTTACGAGCTGACTAACGAACAGTAAAGTTGTACAGAACATACAGAAAATACAGCGCTGGTATGTGTTTTATTTTTATTTTTTTTATAGATGGCCTCCCTTCTCACCTTATAGCCATCCTCTCACTCCAATATGTATTAAAAAAAAAAAAAATACACACTGGTGTGTGTTTTTAGATGAAAGTGTGTTAGCTAACAGTTTGTAAACACGTTTCTGAGCATGTTTATGAACCAGTATGTACGTTTGTGTTGAAAAACGGGTGTTTGTAGTAGCGCTAGCATAAATTTTCCGACTTACGACCGAAAATCCGGACTTACGAGCGACACGTGTTTCGGGTTCCGACATATGAGATTTTGTGTTACGAGCACCTCGCAGGAACGGAACTCGCTCTTAAGTCGGGGACCACCTGTACAAGGATAATGTTGTTGTGCTTTGTGTTTGTTTTGTTCATTTATTTGAATTAATCTACACTAAATGAAGGTCCATTTAATGCAGAGGATTTGAAAGCTGTTGGAACAGAGAGAAAAAAGAAAAAATGTTATGTATATGTTAGTCAACCAACAGTCTAAATGTAGTAAATATATTGAGTCACTTGATCACTATTGTAAAGCCACGACAACAACTCAACAACTTTAATTGTGGCAGTCGTTTTTCTGCACAAATACCATTACTGAGCTGGTACTAAATGTTGTCATCAGCTGTTTTGATGGATTCATTTTCAGATTTTATAATCCTAAAATGTGATGTTGTCATTTACAAGCCTGCACCTGAATCAGTGCAGCCCAGACACAGCAGGCTGAACACATGGAGCCGCCTAGAGTCTACAAAACAAAAGAACTGTTCGGAGACTGAGGACGAGGACGGTCAAAGTTTGCACCAGTCAGAAAGCATCTTTTATTTTCTATTCCTATACAGTATTTTTATTATTCGAATACCTATAATTTTTCATTTGTTTGGGTCACCAATTAGACAGCTCAGTTAATTAAGCTCTTCTCAGGTTTGTTATTTTGAGGACGTAAAGCCAAAGCGTTGACAGCTGTTGAGTAAAACTGTTAGCTACAACAAAACAAATGAGAGAACAGCATCAGCTACATTCATCACGTTCAAATCCATTTTTGTTACCGCGCAGCACTGAAACCATTTGTGTCTTTGAACGTTACATGAATGATACACCAAATGACGCTAATAAAAACTGTACAGTAATGGAAAAAAGCAGGTCACCATCACCAAGAGTCAGCTGCCTGTACTGGAATATATTTTCTCTCATGGATCAATGTTTTGCCCTTCGTGGGGACATAGGCAATTACAAAATAAATGCCAAGCAGACATGACATAACCGTGACTGTAATTTCCATTTTGCTGCAGGCTACTTTCCATCAGCAGCTGATGCAGATGGAGGATTGTAGCATCCTCTGTGCCGTTCTGGTTTTTCTAACTCTTGTTTAAATAACTGAAGCAGGTGTTGTCTTAAAACCACGATGTATTCTTGTCTTTTTGTTTGTTTGTTTGTTTGAAAACCAAAAGCACTTTGAATGGTACTTGTACAGTCCTGCACTAGATCAAGTCCAACACAAAAATGTCCGTTTTATTCTTTTATTTTTTTCTGTTGATGAATATTCTGGTGGATGATTTTTAGAGGCTGGACCACTACAGCAGGGCTTTTTGTTTGTTTGTTTGTTTGTTTGTTTTTCAAAGAGTGACCATACAAACACTGAATTATGTTGACATGCACAAGACTGATTGCAGAAATTAAACAACAAAATGTGTATGACGTATTTACACTTGAGGTAAAGCTTGTTTTATTTTATTACAATAAAATAGTAAATTATGTTCCAGTGTGTGAATGTTTATTTATTTAGATTCTATTTGTTAAATGTATTTTTTAACCAATGTGCTATTTGCGCCGCTCAAGATGGCTGCATGTTGGACAAGCTCATTCACAACTTTAATGAAACCAGGATAGTGAGTTACAACGTTTAATTTCCCTTTGGGATTAATACATTATTTTTTAAACTAAATTTAATTTAATCCAATGGTTTATAAAGTTTTATGCTGTGATCTTTTGTGAAAAACATCTGTAAAACAAACTGACTGTAATCGTTTTGTGTTTTCTAAGTTCATTTGATGGTTGTGGCCATCTTGAATTGGGTTATTTTCTTAAGTTAAATCGGCTTACCGGTATATGTTCATCTAATGATTATTTTCTGTAGTTTCGTTAAAATTGGTCCACTGTCTCATGAAACATTTTGCTAATAAAGTCATGCTCAGAACATGTGTTGGCCATGGTTCTCAGCTACCACCACATCTCTGTGTCTGTAAAAGGACTCTAAAAGTTCATTGGTTTTCAATATTCAGGTTCTGCAGGTTTCATTAAAAGTAATCCAGTAGTTTGTGAAGTATTTTGCTTACAGGGAGTCAAGTACAGTACAGTAATTATTTGTTTTTGTCAATTCTGTTACATTCAGTTGTGGGGGGGGGGGGGAGAACCTGCTATAAACAAGGCGGGATCAGTGGTGATGAGTCATTAAAGCCTCTGCTCTGATTGGTCAGTGCTGATGAGTCATTAAAGCCTCTGCTCTGATTGGTCAGCGCTCCTGCCAATCACTCTTACGCTCTGCAGGTGGAAAGCTGTGGCTGCAGGGAAGCTGAAGGAAAAGCAGATTTCATGGTAAAACCCTTCGCTTATTTGTGATTCGGGAGCCTAGTAATTATATCTGTAGTAAGAGACATCCTGTAGATTACACATCTGCTTACCAGCCCAGTAATTTAAAGTGAAAATGTAGTTATAAAGAAGCAGGATGACACAGCGGGGATGCTTAGCTAGCTCGCGCTGTTCAGTTTAAATACTGTAGCACGGGAGAGATGCTAGTGTTCCTGCATTTTTCAACACATAATGCGACTATTATATCAGTATTCGGCCGAATAATGCTATTTTAAATACTAATATGTAATACAACGTGTTACGAACATTTTTCTTGGATTTTCTGAAGCAAAGTGTGTAAAGTTAAGTTCCGTATCGATATGGATCAGGTCAGTTAACTTGTGTTAGTTATGTTACATTTATCCCAGCAGGGCCTGAGGCTCCCTGCTGGATGACGGAGGATGGGCAGCTCTTTAGCCTGATAAGCCCGGGGACTTCCGCCAGGGTTGCCAGATCTCCAGACCGAAAGAAGCGATCAGCTCCTTCAAAACAAGCACAAACAAGCGACTCGCTCTTTCCAAAAAAGCCCAAAAAAAGCACCCCATCCCATTGTGTAAAAAAAGGCAGTTTAACGGTATAAACACATTTATTATGGCATTACATATAACCAGCAAAATTATACATTAAAGAACGTATTCAGTCTAAAAAATAAAAATACATTTTGCATTTTTCTCCCATCCGTGGTCGTGGTCAGATCCAGTCTTGAAGAGCACGCTTTACCCCACTTAGAGCTCATATTAGCGTTGTCTTGTCTAGACATTTCACTAATTTTTTTAGTTTGTAGCAGGTCGCTTTTGTAAATGAGCCCTTGAGGCTCAATGAGATTTACCTGACTAAATAAAGGTTGAATGAATGAATGAATAAATGAATAGACAAAGAATAAATAACATTGTTGCATTCGCGTGTAGTCGGATGTCCCGTGAAGAAACACGGTTTTTAATTTTAAACTCACTTTGAAAGTAATTTTCATTAATTTATCATTTTGTTTGCTAAAAACTAACATAGTTGAATGATACAAGATATATATGTTGTGTCACTATATGCTGCTCATGCTGACTCATCATTAATTGCTCGCGCTTATATAGTTTTACCGGCTCTGACTGTCGCTTGCGCCAACTGCACCTGAACGTAACATCCGCCTTGACGTAACATACGTGGAAGGGGGGCGTGACAAACTACCTACCACTCGCATTACTGCTCGACTGAAAAACAAGCACAAATAAGCGACTCAATGTCCGCGAGAAGCCCAAAAAAACGCCACAAGCGGCTGATCAAATTCGAAAGCGACTCCAGGGAAAAACAAGCCCAATGCCGCTTGAAATAAGCGGACTTGGCAACTATGACTTCCGCCCACTAGAATGGACACTGACTGTGCTACGCGAGTTGTTTGGCAGCCATCTTGAAAAGATCTCTGTGTTTCAATCTGTGATGTTTTCATTCATTCAACCTTTATTTAGTCAGGTAAATTTCATTGAGCCTCGTGGACTCATTTACAAGAGCGACCTGCTACAAACTAAAGAATGATGAACAGCAATCGTAGAATTTCCTTAAACAATAAACAATAGAAAAACATAAGAGAGAAATACAGATTTTTTTTTAAAACAAAGTATCAAAAAACTAGCAAAACATTATAAGATAGATAGTTGCACAGTCTTTACGCCATGTGTTATCAGCCCAGAAGCACATAAGCAATCATTCTAACCAGAACATGTAAGTAGTTACCGTATTTCCGGTGTATAGGTCGCACCTTTTTATCATTTTTTCATGGCCTGTGACCTATACTCAGGTGCGACCTATATATGGCTTTTTATCACTTTCGACGAAACAAATTTTAAAATCCAGCTCATTTCACAATTACGTTCATTTATTAAGGAAAAGTTCAGCTCAGACACATATTTGCTATAATTTTTATCAAACAAATAATTGTTTTTAAGTGTTAATCTTCTTAAAAGCCTTGCTGTGCGCTCCTGTGGCAGACATTTGCAGCAGAGCTAAACGTAGGTGCGACCTATACTCTGGTGCAACCTATCTAGGGATTTTTCCAATCTATTGGTAATAATTGGACAATGCGACCTATACTCCGGTGCGACCTATACTCCGAAAAATACGGTAAGTAGTTTACATGTCTGTGTAGTCTAACTGCTTCCTTTGTCTGAAGTACATTTAAAGTGGACTAACACCTTGATGTTAGGGCGGCTGAGATGAGATGGAGGCAGGGCAGCTGACCTGGGACCAGAAAGTCGCGGCTTGACTCCCAGCCATTCCCACATGCTGTGGTGCCTCAGAGCAAGACACGTAATCCCTAATTCCCCCCAGGCAGCTCACATATCTGCCCACTGCTCCACCTGGGTGTAGTGTTGTACAGTGGTGTAGTCTACATTTTTGTAGTGGGTATACTGTGCTTAGAGACAAAAACCTGTCCGGAGGACCTACCGGTACTTAATTTTTCCTTTTTCTACCTAGAGTACTGAGATGAATCAGGACATTTAGAGACAAAAATGCAATGTAGTGCAATGTAATTGACAATTTATTTTGAATTTTAAGCATATTTAACATTGCAAAATGTCTGTGATGCTTACATTTTAATAAATGCACAACAAACCTGAGCCTGATGACTGGATCTTGAAGGAGGCCCACTCCTCCGATATGGAGACCCTCTTTTCAGTCAGGACACCAGTTGACGTTATGGTACTGCAAACAGCACATCCTGCAGGAAGTAAATAAAAATGGTCATAATTGTATATTTTTTAATATTTCCTGATACCAGTAATAATACTAGAATCTACTGATTCACTAGACTGTAAGCATGTGTCGACAATTACATTCATTATTACCTTTCATTATTACTTGCATACACTTTTGCATTATGACCAACTAAAACGTGAAAATGAAATGATCACACACACACACACACATATATATAATTTCTCATGTAATATACTGTACTAAACTTTTGAAAGATATGATTATCAGACTATTTTAAAATTATCAAGTCATAATATGTTAATGTTGGAAATATATCAATTAAACCTTATATACAAATTGGTTCCCATATTTTTTTATATTTACCTAATTTTTTGTTCCTCCATTCCAACCAGGGATGTCTGTTTTTAAATTCCCGAGCCTGACTTTCACTCCACAAGGCTGGCCAATTTGGATCTAAAAATGAAACAAGGAGTTTTAAAACAGAGTAAAAAGCATAGCATTTTGTTGATTATTGGAGTGACAGACTTTGTCACAAACAAATCATTTTTATATTCACATATTTATTTATATGAAATGTTACTGTAAAATTCTGGACAGTAACCGTGTTTCCATCAAGGTTTCTTGATGCGCATTTTGGAGTTTGGCATCAGAAAAGGTCGATAAAAACATGCAGTTACTTGCTGCTTGAGCTAGCTTCAGCTAACTTGTACTAGCCAACACTTACCTGGGGAAATGCAGATATCAACCTCATTATGGCTGGTTTCGGCCGTCGAACTGGTAGGTTCTTCTAATGTTGTCTCTGTAGCTTCGGGTTCAGCTGGTTTATAAAAACATTCAAAAAGTGTAGCTTGTTTCCTTTTCATTTTGAGTCTGTCGAGCGAAAATGCTCTACCACACCGTCTGTTGCCCGGCTGCATCCCGAGCAGCCAATCATAAAGGAGCTTCTTAAGAAACCAATCACAGAGCAGAGAACTATGGTAGTGAGCTCAGCTCAGCCAATGGCTGTGAGCCTCACGTACAACAGAGGAACACGTAACTATGGCAACCGCGAGAGTTGCGGCGCAGTGAAGAGTCCTTATGAGCAGCGAACATAATCTATCTTTATGCAACGCGTGTTTATTGTCACGTTACGTATCATTGGGCACATTTAAGTGGTTATACGGAAATCCCCAAGCTTTTCTAGTGGGTATACGGCGTATACCTGCGTATCACGTAGACTACACCACTGGTGTTGTAGTACTTGAGACCGGTCTTGGTCTTAAGACCGGTCTCAAGTCCACTTTTTGATGGTCTTAGTCTTGTTTTGGACTCGACCGCATTTGGTCTTGTCTCGGACATTGAGGACTCAGGATTTTATAGACCAGTCAAGACCACAGCTGTAGAAATATCACTAAATTACCAGAATATTGTCCAGTTTATTTGTTAACATGTTTGTTTTTATTGGATGCAGAACGTACTGGTTCAAATCCAAGTGATAACGTGACTTGTTGCTAAATGAATCTTTTGTTACTGCTGTCACCCCCCCCCCCCTCCTTTTCACTCGCATGCATCACTCCCAGTGTGGTCCAATTGGATGGTTTACTGCCAATTGGGTGGTTTTTATTCTGATTTTCCTGGGAACTCTGGGAAGATTTTTATTGAATTGTTGCATTTTGTCACATATTGTTAAATGACCTTGGCTTGTACTGATGTACGTTCATGTTCAAACAGTAAATATACTGTAACAGTATATTGACTGGGCAGATTTTTGTCTGATATGGTGGTTTTTAATAGATTTTTGGGCTGGAAAACCTCAACTCTATTTGCATGGGCGTAGCCAGGATTTGATGAGGGGCGGTTCGTTTAAAGGGATTGTGACATGATTTTTTTACTATTCATAAAATTGCTCAAAATATATATATTTTATCATTTAAATATGTTTGTTTTTGCAAACAAAATGATAAATCACTTTAATTTTGCTTTAAAAGTGATTTTGAACTTCAAGCCGTGTTTAATCATGGGAAATCCCATTACACACGAACGCACCATCTGTGATGTCACACCGGGCAGAGCTCTGGGCTTGTCACAGTGCGCAGGTATGAGCAGCTCGACATGAAGGTAAGTCTGATACAGCATCAGACCTAAATTAGATCCTGTTGTTTCTTGTTCCATCACCCAAACTATTTTCTGCTTCCCAAAATGAAGACAAATAGCTCAAATCTTCACATAGATTGATAAATTCGTCCAGTTTTAAATTGTCCGCTATTAAAGACACCACAGCCCTCTGCCCAGTGTGACATCACATATGGTGCGTTCGAGTGTAATCGGATTTCCCATGATTAAACACGGCTTGAAGTTCAAAATCACTTTTAAAGCAAAATTAAAGTGATTTATCATTTTGTTTGCAAAAACAAACATATTTAAATGATAAAATATATATATTTTGAGCAATTTTATGAATAGTAAAAAAATCATGTCACAATCCCTTTAAAGGAAACGTGGACCTAAAAAACGCAACACGCCTCGGTGGTTCACTGGAAACCCGTCGGGTTGCCACTCTAAGCTTTATCTTGACTCGGGTTTGATCCTCACTTGGTTGAACTTATTTTATGTTTGTCTTTTATTGGATTTAATTTAAAAAAAAGGAGTTTGAGATAACACAAACTCCTTTTTTTTTTATTGGTCTCGGACCCTAAAAGTCTTGGTTTTGTCTCGGTACATTCTGGTCTTGG